>SZWC01007751.1:60368-79586 GCA_023375785.1 Penium margaritaceum | reverse complement strand
CCCCTTCCCCCCTTCCCCCCTCCAATGCACCCACATCCACATGCCCACACATGCAGGCCTGTCACGTTTGTAACCAGCGGCGCGGGGTCCAAGGCGTACCGTGAGCTGCGCACGCCGCAGCCGGAGGAGGGAGTGGCGTTCAGTTACAACGGCCAGGGCTTTGCGGCTGCCACGGTGGATCGCCGCAGCTTCCGTCTCGACTTCCATGATGCGTGGGGTCACCCACTCTACTCCCACACGCTGGTCAAGTCGGGGTGACCGGTCCGGAGTATGAATGGACGATGTGACGGCCCCCAATCTGAATGAGCGGCAGCTCGATAGTCGTGCGATGTGGGATTGCCGACGTGTATCTGCAGAAGTTTCTGAGAGTGGTGTGCATAGTTTGTGCATAGGAAGCTAACAACGTGCAGAGTAAAATTAGGCATTGCGCTCCATGTTTTGAAAGAAGCGTTCTCGCGGAGAATGCGGCCCACCACTTATGTTCCATTTCTTTTACTTTTAGTCCACATTTTTCATTTGACTACACGTACCAACTGTTTTGTGCTACTCCGGCAATGGGTGGGATGAGCCCAATTCTCTCTGTCCTGGTCTTCTTTGCGGCCTGGGTGGAACGCTTTACCGTATTGCTCTGTGAATTCGTTAAAAAAAAGTGTTGTTAGGGGTATTCTCTTGATTCATCATCAGGCATAATTTTCGTGTTGCTTTTACTAACAACAAGATGATTGATAATTGCACTTGAGAATGCAACTCTACTCTAGGTTTGTTTTTGGCGAGCCTATTCAAATGTACGTGTGTACCATTGTGTCGCCAGGAGGACGTTGCACGAACTCCAGACCATTGCACGCTGGAAGTTGTCCAACCGTCACATCGTCCATTCATACTCTGGTCAAGTCGGGGTGACCGTTTCTTTGCACATATGCGACTCGGACACGTCCAATGATTGTCCATCGTCGGGTGCAAAGTGGCTTTTGCGTCGAAGGCCATACCCACAACCATTGTGCGATTGTGGAGACCACGAAACAGTGGTTTGCCATGGTGTTGGAGCCCTTCTACATAGCCACCTGTCGCGACAACAGCCTAATCGCGGAGCACTTGAAGCTTCTGATCCGTAGAGTTCAAGCTGCGAAACACCACCCTGTTGGTATGTGAGTCACAGTGACCACTAGACTTGTCGTCACGGCTCACCGGTGTGCCGGGACACTCCACGGCTACTTTGGCAACATTAGTAGAGCAATGTGCAAAGAAACGCCATGACATGTTCGAAGAAAAGACGAGTTAGAAGCGATAGGCAAAAACCCATAGTCACAACCTACGAGGTGGTCGATGTTACGTGCTTGGGGGCAGCGAGCGAGCGGATAGCAAGCTCGCTGTCACTCGTTGCCCTTGAGCGTGGTGGATAAGAGCTAGCACCCACTAAAATTTCTCACGTGTTAGAGGTCCACACCCGGTCAAGAAATCGGCAAGAACTAGGTTTGGGAGAGACCCTGGCTATCCACCACTACACAAGAATCCACGTAGTTGCTAGGAAGTTTCCTTGCTACACTATGTGAGACAGGGCGGGTGAGGGCAATGGAGCGCAAGACACGCCATGGATGCGGTACACTTGCCTTAGAATTTTGCACTCAACCAAGACATAAAAACGAGTGAGGGGAGCGAGCAAGGTAAGCACCGGTGAGCACGCACCCACTTCGAGCATCACCCTCGAGTGGGTGAGTGCCGCCACCCGGGGGTCGAGCCCGACCACTCGGAATAATCCGAGGGCGGCTGCTCACCAGTGCACGGCCAAAACCGGCACGGTGGCCCCCTAAGGATTAGCACCCGGAAAGTAGGCAGCTCCCCTAGAACACTCAAGGCAAGAGAACATGATACAGGGCACGACAGTGTGAATGTACGAGCCCTAGCATCTACCGCATCACAGAATCATAGAAGGTCATGCAATGGCCATGCACGTGCCAAAGGGCACTCCTGGGTCCAGCAGCAACTTGTTGGCGTCAGAGGCTCCAGGCAGAGTGGGCACGCCTGACGCTTCCCAAGGCAAGGCCATTGTTATTTAATTTGTACATGTGTGTGTAGAATGTGGGAGACAAGAGGTCATAGAGTTGTGAGCGGCCAACGAACTTCAATACTCCCCCATAACCCGCAGGCAAACAATTCACACACGGAGAGAACCACAAGACAGGATAACCAAATGCACACCACGTCCACTGAACCCGGATCATGCGGATAGATGAGACCAACAGAGTGAACAGTACTTTTGAAGACATTTCGGTTGAGCGCCTTAGTGAGAAAATCAGCCCTCTCAGAATGTGTATCCACCTAAGCAACTTGAACGATGCCAGTAGCAATGCACCCACGAACGAAATGGTACTCCACATTGATGGGTTTGGTGCGTGAGTGATGCATGCCACTGTTTTCAGCAATGGCCTTTGTGCTTTGGTTGTCACAACGCAGAGTGATGCAACGGATGGGAACACGCAACTGTTGCAGCAGACGACACAGCCATACAGCCTCACATGTGCCTGCACCGAGAGCAACGTACTCAGCCTCAGCATTTCTGCGAGCAACACACCCTTGTTTTCCACTTTTCCAGGAGACTGCAGTGCCGCCAACCAGAAAGATGTATCTTGTTCGACTGCGGGCGTCAGAGTCATGGGCCAAGTCACTGTCTGTGAAGCCATCCACCACAACCGAGGGCTACGCACGAAAATACAGCCCAACACGAGGGGTGGATAGGCACCCCCAGTGGGGGTGCCTATCCACCCCTCGGTGTGGGTCCCCGCAAACACTGCTGGTCCGCGGGGACCCACACTGAGGCAAGGCACCCCCAGACGCGGGTAAGACGGAGGTCAGCACGCTGGCCCGTCCAACGTTCAAAAGGCGTGACAGAGTGGGACAACGGGCCATGAGGGACACGATTCCAGACCCAAGTCATGTACGACATAGCAACAAAGGCAAAAAGAGGAGATTGTCCAAAGGCGGAGAGGAGGGAACGGACACCGTCAGCAAGCGTACGGTTCCAACGTTCGGACACACCGTTCTGTTGGGGGGTGTCAGGAGCAGACGATTCAAGCCGAATACCACGGGACTCAAGAAAGAAAAAGGTGGGGTCAAAGAAGTCACTGCCACGGTCGCTGCAAAAGACGCACAAGGACCAGAGGCAGGCATGCTCAGCCTACGGAAGCCAGGACTCAAGGACTTCAGTGACATCACTTTTGTGGCGAAGGGCAAAGACCCAGCGGTAGCAGGAGTAGTCATCAGTGAGACACAAGACATAGCGGCCGAGGCCACCAAGGAAGACCTGGCGCAAAGGGCCCATGACGTCAGCATGGACGAGGTCAAGGGGTTGAGAGGTGGTGGCTTCAGCAGTGGAGAATGGGGAGCGATGCATTTTGGCGCTTGTGCAGTCAACACAGGAGGACGTGCAAGGAGGCGTAAACGTGGCAGGATCAAGGCCGTAGGCAGAGAAGACGCTGGATGACAGTAGTGTGAATGTGGCAGAGGCGACGATGCAGGAGATCAGCATGAGCAGGCGATAGAGAGGGAGCCACATGAATAAGAGCAGATACAGCGGAAGACGAGGGCAATGTGAGAGGAACACGGAACAGACAATCACAACGCACACCACGAAGAACAACATAGCCAGAGGAGCTGAGGGAGATGGATGCCAAGTCGCGGCTGGACGAGAAGTCCATGCCCTGGTCGTCAAGGATGGTCACAGAGAGGAGACTGACCTCCAGATCGGGTACGTACATCACGTTGGGCAAGTAAACAGTGCCACCAGGGCCAACAAAATGGACGACACCAACACCTTGGACAGGGAGAAGCTGGCCAGAGCCAGTGCGAACAGAACGAATGGACTGCACGGGCCCGAGAGACACAAACGACGAACGACAAGAGGCCATGTGATGCGTGGCCCCGGAGTCAATGATCCAAAGACCGGGGGATGCAGGAGTGGATGGAGGGACAAGACAGACAACAATGGTGCCACGTGGTGTGAGGGAAGACGAACCATCTAGGCGAGTGGGATATGTGTGAGACTGCCATTCCTCAATCCAGGCACGCTCACCAAGAAAGTCCCCTTGAGCACCACCCGAGGGAGCCCCACAAAGAGTGACATCAGAGTCACAGATAGACACACGGGACAGGCCACTCATACTCTCACCTCCCTGGGAACGAATGTGAAGCAGTTCCGCCAGCCGACGCTCAAGAGTGCGCTCCTCGTCACGGCGATCAGAAGAGCGGTCTGAGGAGTGGTCAGAGGAGCGGTCGGAGAAGTGCCCGTCGTCATGATCCCAGTGGGGCACGGAGTAGTGAGAGGGCGGGGGGACGTAGTATGGAGGGCCAGAAAGTGGAGGAATCCAACCCCAAGGGTTGGGCGCAGGTGATGGCGGCTGAAGAGGAGCCATAGTGGAGGAGAGCGCTCAGGCAGAGGAGGAGGATGAGGAAGACGCAACAGTCACGGCAGCAACAGCGGAGGAGGCGGTGACACCTGTGTGGGCCCAGTGAGTACGCATGGAGGATGCAAGACACGCATCGTCACGGGGTGCCGGGCATTTGGGCGCAGAGTGGCCAGTGGCGCCACAGTTCTAGCAGGTGACGTCAGCAGCGGTGGGAGCGGAGTTCTTGCCACCGCGGCCACGCCCACACCCTTTGCCTCCACGACCACCACCCCGGCCACCCCCTCCCCCCCTAGAAGTAGCCTGAGAGGGATGAGTGGCAAACGGAGAGGAGGAGGAAGTGGAAGTGGCTGCAGCAGAGGAGGATGGGGAGGAAGTAGTGACAGCAGCGAGCGCAGCGCGATGCATGCGTTTGTTCTGTAGGACGTTCCACTAGTCGGTGAGACGCGAGGCAGTGAAGTCAAAGAGGGGACCAATCCCAGGTGGAGAGTCAACAGGGGCGGGCGTAGAGGCAAAGCGCTTGAGCTCTACCTCAGAGACGTGGAGATAGAGGTCAGACAGCTCGGGAATGAGGCCAGCAACGATTGAGAGGCAGGTGAAGAGGGGACCGGGAGTTTTCCTGCCAAGGTCCTGCAACAAGTGCAAACTGCACGCCCAATACTCATCTGCCGTCTCATCCGCTCGCATCTGCAAGGTGTTGAATTGGACAGTGAGGGCACTCTTGGCAGCATGCCCAGTCACTGTTTTGCGACGACGCATGAGAGCATAGGTGCCGACAGGATCGGCAGGGGTGCCGCGGGATGGGTCTGCGTTGTACGTACCAATGTCATCAAGAAGATTCTCGGGTCCAGCGTTGATGAGGGCTCGTACTGCACGAGCAGCCTGAGCAGGCTGGGGTATGAACGGCGGCTTGGCAGGGGAGTAATACTCTTAAACCAGCTCACCCTGGGCCCACGCACTGAAGCGCGTTTCCCAAGATGTGAAGGTGAGTTTGGAGGTAAACTGCGGTGGTGGTGTCTCAAAGTCCTTTCGCCTAGCGGGGAGAAGAGTGCGGGCGAATGCTGCTGCTGAGAGAGCGGGGAATGAGGAGTTCGCAATACCACCACTGGGGTTGGCTGACGATGCTGTCGAGCAAGACTCTGTGGAGGGAATGACTGCGGCAAGACCTGGGACGGTGCGGAGACGCTCAATGATTAGTGTGGCCACTGTGGCCGCTACCTCATGCTGTGCTTCCCGCCCCTGATGGAGCTCATTCAGCCTTACGACGCTCTGGTTACGCTTTACTAAGAGCAGCCTGAAGGGCCTCTATAGTCTCCTCCGGTCCAAGCATGATGTGAGAAAGCAACCCAGAATGAAAACAGACGGGGTACAGAGGAATGAGAGCGAGTGCAATGCAATGCAGTGCTCACCGAGCTAGTGGCGTGGAAGAAGGGTGAAGAGCGGGGAAACCACGGCTGCAGCTAAAGAGAACAGGACAGCCACCCAGCCTGCGACCGCCACAGTGAGGCACAGGACCCCCGTAATTGTGGCTCCGGCAACAGCAGCTAAAGCTGATGCAACAAGAACACCGGTGGCAACGTGTGGTGTGATATCTCATGGAGTGCCGGTAGAAGTCAGCACTGCTGCGGCGGTAGATGCCCGAATAGATCCAACATCGCTGGATGTGGCGTCTGCTGTAGTGGAGGCTGCTGTGGCTACAGAGGTTGCTGTGACTGTGATCTGTGTGGCCATGTTTGGAGCTACAGCTGTGAGCAGGGTGAGAGAAGATGCAGCGTGTGCATAGGCCTCAGCTGCACGGCCAAGGGCCATTTGTGTCGGTGCATGGCAGGCTCTGGCTGTCACTGGGAAGGTGGCAGCGGCACCAGCAGCTGCGTCAAGAATGGCCCCAGCTAGGCCAGTGGAGTCGGTGTGAACGGGTAGGACGAGGATGACACCAGGCACTTCGGGTGCAGTGGATGGCCCTTGAGTTGCAGCTGTTGTAGGAGAAGGGGTAGGAGAGGGTGTAGCTGATGAGGAGGGATGAGACAACTGAAAGGTATGGGGAGGTTACATCCTTGAGGACAGAGGTGGTGAAGGGGGTAGATCGTCCGGCGTGTACACTTGCCGGTCTATTTCCGCTTCACACTCCTCACGTTCGTGCTCGTCAGCTGCGAAAAGCTCCTCACGCCATTGTGCGCTATCCAGCATGCGAAACCACAGCGGCATATCGTCGTCAGCGGGTGGAGGTTCATCAACGACCCTCGGATCCTCCCACCCAGGATCTCTGCCCCCGAGGGGCAGTGGGTGCAGGCCGAAAACACAGTTGGGACAGCTCCCGCGGAGATGCGACAAAGGAGGAACCAAAGGTTGCCGAGGAGACCTCAGCGCCGAGGAGATCTCGGCGGTGTTGCAGTACGGGCAGCAGTGGCCAAGGATGACTGTTGCAGTGGGCGTCGGATGTGGCAAGCGTGCCTCGTGGCAAGTGTGCAACGTTCAGTGCTGCGGTACAAGAACTGCAGGCTCCCGTTGACCAGCTGCTGAAGTACCGACGACGGACAAATAGATCGGAGAGGTAGTTGAAGGCCTTTGCAAGGAAGAAGAGTCCGGGCCTGTCAACGAGTGGCGGGAGAAGTGCCACTCGTGGAAAGAGAGTGGACGCGACGGAGAGACGACGGGTCCGATGAGAGAGGGTGACGCTAGGGCACCTCGAGGTTGCCAAGGAGACCTCGGTACTCGCGGGGTGTAGGGGTTGACCCCTGATGCTCTGATACCAGTAGCTGCTAGGAAGATTCCTTGTTACACTGTGTGAGACGGGGCGGGTGAGGGAAATGGAGCGCAAGACACGCCATGGATGCGGTACAATTGCTTTAGTATTTCGCACTCAACCAAGATAGAAAAACGAGTGAGGGGAGCGAGCGAGGTAAGCACCGGTGAGTACGCACCCACTTCGAACATCACGCTCGGGTGGGTGAGTGCCGCCACCCGGGGGTCGAGCCCGACCACTCGGAATAATCCGAGGGCGGCTGCTCACTAGTGCATGGCCAAAACCGATATGGTGCCCCCCTAAGGATCAGCACCCGGAAAATAGGCAGCTCCCCTAGAACACTCAAGGCAAGAGAACATGATGCAGGACATGACAGTGTGAATGTACGAGCCCTAGCATCTACCACATCACAGAATAATAGAAGGTCATGCAATGGCCATGCACGTGCCAAAGGGCACTCCTGGGTCCAGCAGTAGCTTGATGGCGTCAGAGGCTCCAGGCAGATTGGACACGCCTGATGCTTCCCCAGGCAAGGCCATTGTTATTTAATCTGTACATGTGTGTGCAGAATGTGGGAGACAAGAGGTCATAGAGTTGTGAGTGGCCAACGAACTTTAATAATCGACAAGAACTAGGTTTGGGAGAGACTCTGGCTATCCACCACTACGTCATCACAAGAATCCACATAAGCACGCATAATGCATCTGTGACTTGGTAAAGGTCTTCGACAACTTGTCAGAGGGGCCGCCACGTCGAGTCGGCGGGCTAGTCAGCGGCAATGCCTTCCTCTCGTCAGTCACCTGCACCAGTGAACTATGAGTGAAGCGAGGCCAGGGGTCGGCACATGACTCTGACACATAAACCAACACTCCCCCATGACCCACGGCCAAACAAAGCACAAAACACTCACATGCACGAGACTGGCATCACGAGTAGTGACGATAGACTATACACAGGCACTGGCACAAAATATCAACCTGGGACATCGCGAGCACACAACAATCCAACTGCGTGAACGACTGCCTTGACGTTACTGCTTAGTGCCATTGTAAGGAAGTCAACTCGCTGCTGTCTGGTGTCAACCCACACGATTTGGACATTGCCGGCAACCACTCGCTCATGCACAAAATGGTGTTCAACATTGATACACTTCGTGTGAGTGTGATGCATGCCATCGTGCTCAGTAATCGCCTTCGTTGTTTGGTTGTCACAGCGCAAAGTGATGCAACGGAGAGAGACACGTAATTGCTGCAACAGGCGACACAACCAGACGTTGTCACAGGTGCCTGCGCCAGGGCAACACACTCAGCCACATTGGAGCTTCGCGCCACACAACCTTGCTTGCCACTTTTCCATGAGATCGTTGTCCTCCCAACAAGGAAGACGTAGCATGTGCGACTAAAAGCATCAACGTCATGCGTCCAATCACTGTCAGTACATCCATCGACGACCACTGACGACTGTGCCCAGTAACAAAGGCCAACGCGAGCAGTAGAGAGCGCATACCTGACGATGCGCAATGTTGCCTCCATGTGTCACACTCTAGGGCACTATGAGAACTGGACAAGAAAGTTCACTGCGAAGGCAACGTCTACCCGCGTAGTGGTGGCCAGGTACATCAGAGACCCCATCACACTCACATAGTCAATCACCTCCACTATTTCCCCCAAATTTGACACATCCGGTATTTTGAGCAGCCGCTGTCAAGCGGGCGTCATCGGTGTAGAAGTAGTGGGAACAACATGAAGAAGTGAGGCAAAGCGCTCCCTCAGGCTCCTGACGTACGTGGCCTAATGAACATGGATAATGCGACGAGCGCTGTCACACTCAAGCTCCATGCCTAGAAAGACTCAGGCCGCACCCATGTCTTTCATTTTGTACGTGGACTGCAGTAGGAACTTGACTGAGGTCACTGCCTCACGACTGGGTGACGCGATCAGCAGGTCATCGACATAGACGAGGATGGTTGCGAAGGGTGCCGACACTGGAGTGACAAAAAGGGAAGGGTCAATAGTGCTTCGTTGGTACCCCCCTTTCTCCAATGTTGAAGTGATCTCCTGATTCCTTCACCTGGGGGATTGTTGGAGGCCGTAGAGGGCCTTGCACAATCTCCAAACCTTGTCCGTGCCATACGCACAATTTGGAGGCTGGACCATATTAGACCTCTTCCTCCAGACGTCCGTGCAGAAAGGCGTTGTTGACGTCCATCTGCTCAAGCTCCCATTTATGATTTGCAATGAGGCTTAAGAGAGCTCGAGCAGTGGTGTATAGTCCGACAGGGGCAAACATTTTGTCGAAGTCAACGCCGGCGACCTGGGAAAATTCCTTGGTCATAAGACGCACCTTGTACTGGTCAAGCTCGCTGTTGGGCTTGTACTTCCGTTGAAAAACCCATCGAGCGTCAATGGCCTTGCGAGCAGGCAGTAGGTCAACAAGCTCATACACAGCGTGATCCTCGAGTGCTCAAAGCTCATCACGCATGGCAGCCTCCCACAGGTGGGAGTCAGGTGCTGCACGTGCCTAGCGGACTATGGTGGGATCAGGCGACGGGAGCGACGCAACAGCAGTGGCATGACACCCTGCGACGCTGCCAAGAACGGCAACGTCTAGTTCTTGCTCATGCTCTGTCAGGAGCAGTGCATAGCCAAGGACAGAGCTAGGGTGGACAAACCCTGTGGCCAAGCCCATGGCATCCATGCTGGTCGGCAGTGCCGGTGACTACGTAGGCTGGGACTGCAATGATAGGGGGTGTGACGCAGAGACGTTGTGAGAGCGTGTGGGAAGAGCACAGAGGCGACTGCCACGTACAAAGGGAGAGACAGGAGCTGGACCAGAGGGAGCAGCATGGGTTGACATGGCAGGAATCGGCAGACTGGGCACTGGGAGCGGGCTAGAGGGGGTTGCGGAGGAGTGTGCAGGAGACACGGAGTCGGGCGCAGACGGGGAGGACAAGGCAGGGGAAGCCGGAGCGCTGGGGGACAAGGTCGGGTGAGCCTCAGAGGGTCCTGTAGAGTCTCTATCAGAATCTGGAGGCCGCATTGAGGATGAAGGATGTTGAGTGGAGACAACAGCAAGAACTACGGGAACAGCAAGGACAGCAGGTCCAACCTCCTCCCGCAATCAAGAGAGCGATAGAAGGGAGGCCGTGGGGACAGGACGATTGAGGTCACGGAGGAAGATGGACTCGAAGGACAGGGCATCACGAGACTCCACAACACGCTGGCGGTCCGGATCCCAGAAGCGCCAGGCCTTGGATTGGGTGGAGACACCCAGAAGGGGCAGAGACTCTTTTGTCTGAGTCAGACAAAAGTGTCCGGATGCCACCGGCAAGCGTCCGGTTCCAGCGTTCAGAGACACCATTTTTTTGTGGTGTGTAGGTAGTGGAGGTCTCCAGACACACCCCCTTAGACTCTAGGAGGCGGGCGGTGGGACCAAGGAACTCACCACCATGATCACTGTGGAAGAAACGCATGGATCGCTGACACGACCGCTCCGCTTGCAAGAGCCAAGACTCAAGGATAACGCAAATATCACTCTTCTGGCAAAGAGCAAAGAGCCAACAAAAACGGGAGAAGTCATCAGTGAGGCACAAGACATACCAGCCGGCACCCCCAACAAACTCATGGGAAAGGGGACCCATGATGTCAGCATGAACAAGATCAAGGGTATGGGAAGACTTGGAAGCAGAGGAGGCAAAAGGAGAGCAATGCATCTTGCATGACGCCGTAATTAAGACAGTCAGAGGGACAGGGTGTTGGAAAAGTGGACAGGGTCAGACCGGGCGCATGTTGGAGGCGGAGCATGCTGGTGATGGAATCAGTGTGGACGTGCCCTAGACGAAGATGTAGGAGCTGAACATGGTCAGGAGTAAGAGAGGGAGTGACGTGATCAAGGGAGGTGCCAACTGAGGGGGTGGAGGATGTACGGAAAGGAACACGATAGATTTTTTCACACTTGACACCCTGAAGGACGACACGACCCGAGGAACGAAGACGTACAGTGTCGACACCCTAACTGGCAGAGAAATCCATGCTCTGATCGTCTAGCAAGGTCAACGATAGCAGGCTAAGTTCCAAAGAAGGCACATAGAGGACATCAGGCAAGAACAACTGGGACGACCCTATGCGGACAAAATGAACAGGATCAGCAGGACCCAATGAGACAAAGGAGGCGCGGACGGACATCATGTGGTGGGTGGCCCCGGAGTCAAGGACCAAGAAGCCACCCGAGACGTGAACCTTGGGAAGTACACCACATGTAGCAACGGTGCTAGCAGGAGGGGAGGACAAGGCGCAAGCTGGGAGATGACAAGGGAGCACGAACGACTGCCACTACTCGACCCACGGAACAGACGCAGACGGACACCCAAGAACGTGACAGGGGGGATCCCCACAAAGAACAGCGTGATTGTGGCATGAGGGACCTCAGGCCATCACAGTTGAACTCTCATGTCCCTGATCACGAAGGTGAAGACGCTGAAGAAGAGACTGCTCCAGCTGGCACTTGCCGTCGGCGGAGGGCGCCAGGGATGGAGCAGAGGACCCCGAGGATGGAGGAAGCCATGGAGGAGCGAAGTAGGCTGGAGAAGGTGGCCCAGAGTAGATGGGCGTCCCATACGGAGGTGGCCAAACCCAAGGAAACGCAATCGACGGAGGCTGAGAGAGGACACCGGCGGTGGAATAGGCCTGTGCGGATTAGGAACCGGCAGACCGCGCTGAGGTGCTAGAGCTGGAGCTAGAGCTGGAGCTGGTGCCAGCTGCAGATGAGGAGGAGCAGCTGGTGCAGGTCCAGTGGGCATGCATGGCGCGTGCAAAGCGAAGATCATTAGGTGGCGCAGGGCACTTATGAGCGGAGTGCTCAGAAGAGCCGCAGTTCCAGCACACCACTTTGCAAGGAACTCGAGAAGTGGAGTCAGAGGGTTTCCCCTTGCCTTTGCCCCTGCCGCGGCCGTGGCATCGACCGTGAGAGGAAAGAGCTGTGGTGGTAGAGGAGGAAGTGGATGAGATGGTAGAAGTAGAGGTGGAACCAGAGGAAGATTGAGAAGTAGTGACAGGAGCAATCCCACCGACTGCAGAACGGTGGAGATGCTTGTTCTACAGGCTGGTTCACCAGGCAGCAAGACGCTTTGCGGCCAAGTCCCAAAGTGCTCCAACACCAAGAGGGGACCTGTACTGCACAGGCTGAGACGCAAGACGCTGCAGTTCATCTGCTTTGACATCGCGAAGGAGGCCGGCAAGCTCAGGGATCAACCCGTTGACCATGGTGAGCACCGCCGACAGCTGACCAGGTGCAGCATCGCCAAGCTCATGGATCAGTTTGAGCCCGCGGGCCCGATACGCATCGGCAGATTCGTCCGCACACATTAAGAGCGTGTTGAACTGCACGGTGAGTGTGCTTTGAGTGGCCTGGCCAGTGACAGTAGCGCGGCGGCAAAGCATGGTATATGCGCCAATGGGGTCAGCAAGGTGTTGGACGGCAGGGTCTGCGTTGTATGTGTCGACATCATCAACGAGCGTCTCAGGTGCAGCGGCGATGAGAGCGCAGACGGCGTGGAGGCGGCATCAGCACTGGTGCCAGCAGTTGTGCCAAAGAGTGAGACGGATGCAACAGGGAGACACTTGAGGATGATAGCAGCGAGTTCATCAGCAAATGCTGCGCGATTGTCGTTCGCGACTTTGAGGTGATATTCAGCCTCGCGCTGAGCCTTGAAAGCAAGGTTCAGCTGGCATTGCAGGTCAGCAATGACAGACTCTTCGTCACCGGGCATGGTGACGACGAGGGGGCTCTGTCGGACAGATTTCGGCAGAGTTTCCCCCGCTCCAGTGGGTGTGGGAAATCAGAGGGGGCCTTGGCGCGTAAAAAGCTACGGGCCAACCCACCCCAAGTCAGACACGGCAAGCAACCACAGGGAGAGAGGAGGAAAGAGTCCAATAGCAAGAACTAGGCAGGTGGACAGCTCACGAGGATGTGGGGGGAGATGGTCTACGAAGGCTGGAGAAAAGTGGAGGAACGGTGGTAGCAGAAGCCGCGGCCAGGACAGAGACAACAGGAGTAACCGGGACGAAGAGGGCAAGGGCGCCTGTGACGATTGCTGAGCCGAGTGTGGTGAAGACAGCCACGGCGGAGATGAGAGCTTTGATGACGCTGACGGTGGCCGATGGAGACGAGGATGCATATGTCACAACAGAAGTAGTGGACGTGCGAATTGATGATGCTGCCGCTGCTGTGGCTGATGCTGTAGTTGTCGTGGCCGCAGCTGATGCAGCTGCTGCAAGCTGTGTGCCTATGTCGGCAGTTGCTGCAGCAATGGGACCAATCACCACTCCTGCCTCAGTATAGGTCTCGGCAGCCCTGCCAGCAGACGTGGCGGCAGGGGCACGCGCAGCCCTGGCTGCTGCTGCAAAAGTAGCTGCGGCTGCAGCTGCGGCGTTGATGACCATGGAGGCTGCGCACGCAAACATGTTTGAGAGCATAGAAAAGTCCTCTAAGAACGCCACCCACAACTGAGAGAAGGTGATGTCCTCAGCGACGACGCAAAGTGGTTGAGGGTCCTCGGGAGAAGTGGGAGGGGAAACGCTCACCGAGGTTTGAGGTGGCGGGGACCGGGGCATGGTGTTGCTGCCACCACCGCGGCGTGAGTGAGAGCAGCGGTGTACAGGCCGTCCCGCGTAGTAGGGCCCGAGCGATAGCGGACCGGGAGCCTCACGGGACGCCAGCGTGACGGATGGTGCCGCCGATGCGATGTTGGTCTCCTAAGGGTGGTGGCCTGCTGCTGGAATGGCTACTGCACCGAAGGATGCGATGCGGCGGCGGATGTGGCAGGGATGGTCATGGAGGAGAGGGCCGATGCGGTGGGCACTGCAAGCCTGAAGCTGTGGCGCGATCTGCTACAGAGGAAATGCAGGAATGCAGGTTGCGGGTGACCGCTGGACGGCCTCGCAGATGGCAGCAGTGCTGCTGAGCAACAGCGAGTGACAGCGAGAGGCAGTGAGTGCCATCGAGTGATAGCGGGAATGGAGAGGCAACGGGTCTGAAGGCTGGCCGCTGCTTCTGTTGCGTGTCACGGACGTCACCGTGCTGGAGCAAGGAAACGGCACGGCCGGCTAAGGGAGCCAGCCAGGGGTGCGCAGAACTGCCGGTCGGGTTTACAAGGCCGGCTACTCGCGTCCGTGGTAGAGGGCCACGAGAGGCAAGGGCAGAAGCAAGGGAGGGACACGGAAGGCTGAAAAAGTCATCCCGGAAGATCCCTTAGCCACGCAGGTGAGATGTCGCACGCTGTGGGTCCGCGTGCGACGTCAAGAAGGACAGCCGCAACCTAGACCCAGGATTCAGATTGGCGGAAGAGTCCGCAGTTTTGCTTCCATGAAGCTGCTCTGATACTTATAGGTAGGTCTTCTGTGACGGAAAGATGCAGCAGGCTAGTGCAAGGAGATCAATGTGCCAAGAAACCCCATGAAATGTTCAACGAAAGCAGGAGTTAGAAGCGAGAGGCAAAAACCCACATTCACAACCTACGAGGTGGTCGGTGTTACATGCGTGGGGGCAGCGAGCGAGCGGGCAGCGAGCTCGCTGTCACTCGTTGCCCTTGAGCATGGTGGATTCGAGCCAGCACCCACTCTAATTTCTCACAACATGTTAGGGGTCCACACCTGGTCAAGAAATCGGCAGGGACGGTTTGGGAGAGACCCTGGCTATCAACCACTATGTCATCACAAGAATCCACATAGGCACGCATCATGCATCTGCGACTTAGTAAAGGTCTTCGACAACTTTACAGAGGGGCCGCCATGTCATTCCGTCACATCGAGTCGGCGGGCTAGCCAGTGGCAACGCCTTCCTCTCGTCAGTCACCTGCACCAGTGAAGTGTGAGTGCAGCGAGGCCAAGGGTCATCACATGACTCTGACACATAAACCAACACTCTCCTAGGTTTTCCCGGTCACCACCTCCCCAGGCCCATTTTCTTAGTGGCACTTTCCTTATGCGTTCATGATCCAGTTGGATGGAGTTTCTGATTCTGCACCTGGCGCTTCTTTCGGTTTGTCATTCGGACAACCGAGGAGCCCACACGCCTTTTGGGTTTCCTCTTGTTGTTGTTTTGGAACTTGCCACCGGGTTAGCCTATTTTCTGACCGGTTGGTTGGACTTGTGCGTCTAGTTGCACGCACGTGTGTGAGACTAGACTAATACATTTTTCTGTTGTTTCCTGATTGACTTCACATTTTCAAGTGTATCTTCAGCGTCTCTCCACCTTTGAAGCGCCGTTCGTTCCCTTGTGTTCTGTGCAACATACCCTCTCACATTGTTGTTTCGGGGGTTTCTCCATTGGATAAATTTGTCCGAGGTGCCTTGTTCGACACCCGTCTTGACGCGGGCTGCCTTCCGTCGGAAGTCGTAGCTAGATGATGCCTTCGCCCTTCCTGGTCAGTCGGAGGGGCCTGTCTTGGGAGCGCCGTCCCATTGGATGCCCGTCTGAGGGGAAAAACGATCATGTTGAATGCCGTCAAATTCACGCATGGATCGAAACCGACGGATGGACGANTACCCTCTCACATTGTTGTTTCGGGGGTTTCTCCATTGGATAAATTTGTCCGAGGTGCCTTGTTCGACACCCGTCTTGACGCGGGCTGCCTTCCGTCGGAAGTCGTAGCTAGATGATGCCTTCGCCCTTCCTGGTCAGTCGGAGGGGCCTGTCTTGGGAGCGCCGTCCCATTGGATGCCCGTCTGAGGGGAAAAACGATCATGTTGAATGCCGTCAAATTCACGCATGGATCGAAACCGACGGATGGACGAGTACTCTTCTGTTTGCTTTCGACAGCTCCGGTGAAATGGGACGAAAATGTTCCAAATACACCGACGAATCAGGATCTCAGCACATGCATCTTAGACCAATGAGAGCGGCCTCGGAGTCCGCACGATCCGTGGGTTGAATGTTCCTCGCTGTTCGGAAATTTTGGGTACTGTTCGTCGGTGCCTGTGAACTGGATTCTGTTTGTTTGAATCAAAGAAAAATATGGTGTGTGTACGAGAAACTTCGTCAACCTGCTGAGAACTCAAAAAGGTCCCCATCGATTAGGGTCGCTGTCTACTCGGTCGTTCGAACAGTACATGCGAGACTGATTTCCAACGATGAAAATAGGCATAAACTAGACATAAAAGTCCGAAGTCGACATTTATAATATACTGAGAAGCGAAACAGGCACCTACCGTCGTCGCGATGTGGACCCGTCACCTCGCGTCTATGCGAGTCGCAAACCAAGCAGTTCGCATATAGTTGCCCTTCTCCATTCCCTCATGGTATTAGAGCTGTAGAGAGACACGACCTTTTCAACCCCACCACACAGTACACAACAACGGCACCGGAGGCATCTGGGTTGGACCGAGCTTGACTAGGTGGGGCGTACAGGTCCTGGCGACGTGGAGGCCCTAAGTTGAGGGCTCACGTCGCAAAGTCCTCCGGTAGAGCCGGAGGCAGAATGCTGGCGAATTGTTTTCGGCATTTTCCCTCGTTGTCGCGGCTGCCTTCTTGGCAGTGACGCACAAAAATTGTGATGGCGGCTTAGGCCACCTCCGCAGCATTAGAAGTTTTTGTCGCGGTAGCAACTGCACCCAGTCTCCTCTGTCACAGCAGGTGCAACCACATTAAGAAGCACCAACGGTAACAGCAGCAGCAGCAGTAGCTACAGAAGGAGCAATGGCGGCAGCGCCAACCCCCTCGCTGCATTGCATATTCGTGCAGTAGCCAAAGCAGCCGCACTAGCAGAAGCAACTGCAGCAGCAGCATCAGCATCAGCAGAAGTAGTAACAACAGCAGCAACCGCTGCAGCAGCAGCAGCCGCACTCATAGCATAGCAGTAGGCAACTCGCAGCAGCCATAGCAGCAATCGCTACTGCAGCAACAGCTGCAGCAGCAGTACCGGCAGCTGCATTCGTAGCAGCAGCTACAGTAGTAGCTACAATAGCAATCTCTGCAAGAGAAACAGCTGTAGTAGCAACAGTTGTAGTAGTATAAACCATAGCCGCATTTGCAACAGTAGCACTAGTAGCATCTGTAGCAGCAGTCGCAACAGCAAAGTGACAGCCGCATCTGTAGCAGCAGCAACATCTACAGCAGCAGCAGCAACAGCCGGCACGACAGCCGTGCTTGCCGCCACAGGCCGAGCCTGTCAGCCAGTGAGAAGCTGCTGTGTAGCTTCCAAAGCCCGCCTGTTGACGGTCTCGGTCGACGACGTCGTTGATTAACGAGCTCGTCGTTCGACGGGCTCGTCGCTCGACGTTCCTTTTTTTTTTGCCAGCAAGGGTTGAGCGCACCCTCCCTATAAAAAAACCATGTTGTGGGAGAGGCAGTGAGCCTTCTTAACTCTCAAATCCCAAAGGGGCTCTGGATGACCCTGGGTCTGGCCCATACTGCCGTGGTTTCTATTTTCCATTATTTCCTTTTATTTTTATTTGCCCTCATTTTCTTTGTCTCTCCTCCTTTCCTACACATGGTTGAGACCCGTACATTCGGAGATTTGCCATGTTGCCTTGGGAGACTGTGCATCCCCTTTTCACCCCCATCCTCTTTGGTCAAGACCCTCACACATGGGAGTCTGACCCCGTGTGGTGGGAGACCACCACCGTCATGTCCTTGATGGTTCCGACGCCTGGTTGGGCTTCTGTGCCTGCCTCTACGGCGGTGGTTGTACCCCACCCCGGATGGCGTTGGCTTCCGCTGCTGTACTATCCTGTAGTCTATGGGCCCCCTTCTTCATCCTACACCCCTCCATTGTGGCTCCAGCTCAAAGCTCCATCTTTCTTCATGCCACCAGCTCGTTCCTTTCCCAAGCTGCCGCATGGTCCGGACACATATGCTCCAGCCTCCACCTTCCATTCCCATCCTCGGCCTCCGTTTGTGCACTCCAGAGTGAGTTTGACTGTCGAGTCCGGGGGTCATTGTTGTTCATCGGATGGAGCCCTTCGGGGCGCGTTGGATGGTGGGATTGTGTCGTCTGTGGAGTGGGTCGAGCATTGGCAGTCGTTGACCCTTCTCAGCCAAGCTCAACAGCGTCTTTGAGTTTCAGCTGCAGTCCTTGGCCTCAGTCACAGCACTCAATACATGTGACCCTCAGCTGCAGCCTCAAGGCCCCAGACCTTGGCCCTTAGCCACAGAACTTGGCAGCTGCGAGCCCTAGCCACAGAACTTGGCAGCTGCGAGCCCTAGCCACAGAACTTGGCAGCTGCGAGCCCTAGCCACAGAACTTGGCAGCTGCAGAATTCAGGCATCGGCGGCAGACCTCGGCTGCAGCCAACTGCACTCTCCCACAATCACGTTCTGCCTCACCCTTCATCTACTGTGTAACGAAGATCGGTCCATGCACCCTTGAGGCACTTCATGTCTGAGGATGACAACCTCTCTCCCCACGCTCGAGAACTCTACAACTACAAAAACTGAGTTGAGAGGGACCGGTGGGAGCACGAGAGGTAAATTCATCGCTTCTCATCAGGGGACCACTCTCCTGGTGAGGTGCCGGGCGATAGAATCTTTTTCGGGGAGTATGGGTAAGCCTTGCAAGACATAATTTATTGTCATGTCTACTCTGACGATGTCATCCACACTGGAGGTGAAGTTTCACCAGCAGATGCTCAACACCATCAACGTGGACCATCAGTGAGCATTTTTTATACCTGCCCTGCTCTTGAATCTTGGCTAGGCGGTCGTTTGGCAGCCTTACAACTACAGCAGCAGTAGCAGTTGCAGCAACAGCGGTTGCAGTAGCAGCAGCAGCAGCAGTTGGAACGGCAGCAACAACCTCAAAAGCACCAGTAGGAGCCACAGCTGGTGCACTCACCTTATTAGTCACAGCACCATTTTCTGCCAACCTCTCTTACGGTGGATCTTGAACTTTGTGTTTTGTGCTTAGCCTGGATAGTGCTGGACTCTACTGTTTCTACCCCTTTCATTTTTGTAGCTACTGCCCTCTCGCCCCATGCCTCAGTGACGTGAGACAGGTGTGTTGCACGGTGGAAAGAACGGTTGAGAGAGGTGTGTTGCATGGTGGAAAGAATGGTTGAGAGAGGTGTGTTGCATGGTGGAAAG
>SZWC01007751.1:39397-60264 GCA_023375785.1 Penium margaritaceum | reverse complement strand
GTTGAGAGAGGTGTGTTGCATGGTGGAAAGAACGGTTGAGAGAGGTGTGTTGCATGGTGGAAAGAACGGTTGAGAGAGGTGTGTTGCATGGTGGAAAGAACGGTTGAGAGAGGTGTGTTGCATGGTGGAAAGAACGGTTGAGAGAGGTGTGTTGCATGGTAGAAAGAATGAGGAGGACATCTCTCAGGCAGGTATCGGGTCACTTGCCGGTGCTGCAGCTAACATCACCGACCAGATTGCTACTGTAGCTAGAGTCGTGGAAACTGCACCTGCGACAGCGGCCACAGCCACATCCACAACATTTGCCTGTATTCGTGAATCATTCCTCGCCACGACTATCGTTGACGCAGTTGATTCCTCTGACTGACAGCCGCTTCTACACGGTGCATGCTGTTAGTGCAGCCTCTGCTGCACCACCCACCTCAGCCCTCACCGGGCTGCTCTATCTTGTTGCTCTCATTTCATCCTGAACCTCTATTCTTGCAGCAACCGCCTCAGAGGCACTTCCTTTCATCCTCCTCATACATTTTGCACGTGGTGAGTTCCACAATCAGTCAGTGGTCTCGGTGGATTTCCCTTGGCTGCTCCTTCCGTCCCTCTTGTGCCATTTTCCTGTTCCATATGACACTGCAGCCTCTGTTCCAGGCTGGTCCCTCCTTTTTCCTGTTTTTCACCCCCACTGGGGCAAGGAAGGGTATGTTCTCTTGGATTTGTAGGGATTTTCGCGGTCGCGCACCCCATGTGATGGCCTGACAAGTCATCCGGTTTGCTCTAGGATAAACAGACGGATTCGTGAATGAGGTAGACTGGAGGGAGTCGGACACGTCCAGGCTGAGCTGTCATCGTCCACGATCGCATAGACTTGCCCGGCTGGACGGCAAAAGATGTCCACATGAAGTCCAAATGCATAGATTCCCGTGATCACGTGCCCATGCGACTCCAAGAGAACATACCCGAAATTGCTGCCCAAAAAATCTTCACTCAAGACAGACCACGAGACACAGGATGCTGACCCATTAGAAGCCCTCCAAAAGGCACAGGCTACCCAAAGTCATGCTGATGACATTATTCAGCACGATGTGGATACAAGGCCTCACGTGCAACACGAGTTTACACCAGGCCACGCAAAGGCAAAAAACCTTGTAAGAGGTGTTCATAGAGCCGGACAGTTGGAATTTGTAGACTTTGTTGTGGAAGAATCTGTGTAATAATACATTGTTGATATCCATATCCTAAGACCCTCAGACATAGTGAGCCACCAGAATGAGAAAAAATTGAGAAGTAGTGACCAACGGGGTTATCAAATTCAGCCCTAGGAATCTGGGACGATCCCTTGGCTGTCAAACACACACTTTGTACTGGCCAGCTGAGCCATCCGGTTTCAGCTTATGATGATATACCCTACATGTTGAGATAGTCTTGCAGCCTGTCGGCAAGTCAAAACAGATGAAAATGTCATGCTTTTTTAGCGCAGTGCACTCTACTTCATTGGATGGGGATATTGAGATAGAGGGCTTGCATTCTGAGCTCATGGGTTTGCTGAAAAGCTCGCAATCTGCCATGTCATAACGCTTTGAGTATGACATCAATTTACTTTTTCTATTCCATGCCAATTGTACCTACTGCTATGTCACGATTGATGGAGATTCCGCGGTAGTAGCTGAGAGTATCCATGTTTTTCGTATCGAGTCTGCTTCTTAGCTGCCCCTTGAGATCATCCTGCACCAATATGTTCCCCTTGTCGCTCTCACGTATGTACATACAAAGGTTGTCATAGTGCATAATGGACCCCTTAGCCATGAAGGTCTCCATCTCCTTGTACCAAAGTCTTGGACCTTTTTTAGCCCATAAAGCACTTTTACCAATTTGTACACCTTGCCCTCAAGGGTGTCAACACCCTCTGGCACCTCCATCAGCACCTCCTTGTCAAGTTTTCCATACAGAAAGTTTTTCTGAAAACCCATTTGGTGGACTTCAATGTACTTGGCAGCAGTGATGACCAGCAATGATCGGATGAAGGAAAAGGTCACCATAGGAACAAAGGTCTCATCATAAATTATGCCGAGGCATGGAGGAAAACCCTTTGCCACCACCTGAGCCTTATACTTGTCTATCTTGCCACATTGTTTCCTTTTCACTTGCAAAACCCACTTGTACTCCACCACGTGTGCCCTGGCTGGTCTTTTCAATAACTCCCATGTCCCATTCTCCTCAATTGAGTTGATTCCACTACATACTGCTTCGTTCTACTCAACTTTATGAGGCTTCTTCAGGCTTTGTCAGTAAGTTCCTTTGCGACAGAATTTATCGCTTCTTCAACAAGGGATGAATTGTTGAAGCTTGTTCATTCACCCCTATCTGCATTGTAATTCTACCGAGGCACTTTGAGGCATGAATCAATCTATAGACTTGGTGGCTGTTGCTGCTGTTGTGGATACTGCAGCTCTGCTTCATAGTAAATGATGGGAGAGGCGTCCTCCTCACGTTCAGGAGAGTCAGCTACGTCGGACTAAAAGTCTTATCCCTCTGTATCATCTTCATCATCTCCTCTCCGTGCCGCAACACCCAGCACATGCATTCGCCACTGTGTTGGTGCTTTGTCTCCCTCATCAAGGAGAGTGAGCCACTCTTCCTATCTTGCGACTGTTCTCAAAGTTATAGAAAATCTCCCTTTCACACAGATATCTCATGGAAATCCATGTCTTTGTTGCAAGTGACCTTCTTGGCTTTTTTGTCCCACAGTCTATAAGCTCTGTCGGCAGTTTCATAGCTGATAGAAATATCATTTGGCGCTCTTGCATATAATTTTCCAGTGCCCTCACCGACCCGGACCTTGGCAAAGCCGGTACAACCAAACACCTTCACATGGCACGTGTCCGGCTTCTTGCGTGACCAAGCTTCTTGCGGCATCGTCAACTGCTGTGCATATTTCTTCTTGCCTCTCCGTTTCAAAGCTGCTACGGATGTGAGGGTCACAAGATAGGTAGCTGAACGTGCTGCTTCAGCCAAGAATAAAGGAGGCAGCTTAATGTCAAAGAGTATGCACCTTGTCATTCCAAAAAGGGTCAGGTACATCCTCCGTGCTACACCGCTTTGAGGTCCATCATCGATGCACTTGGTTTGGCATGACATGTCTCAAGCAGTAGCCATGTTTATTTGTATCCTGTATGCAGGTGAATGCATGTGGTGCAAGACAAGAAGGCATACGGTTAGAGGTTTGAAGGGCCATAGACTCACCACAAACATGAACACTATGTGAGGCATAGTAAAGACATCTCCATGGAGAGAGACGGGTACAACCACGATTGTGGCTGGCACAACCATCTCTATCTCTACCCTCATTGGTGTCGCACACCTGGGTCGGGCTGCTATGTGAGCAATATGGTTAACTAGGCCACCCATGTGCGACTGTCACCGCCACCCTTAGGGGTCAGGCACTACCTCCCAGTGGAATAACCCTGGTGAATCAAAAGTAATGCAGAATTTTTGGCAGCACGTCTTCAAAGGAACAACTCAGGAACTGTCAAAACTTGAGCACTTGGAATGAAGCAGAAAACAACCCAAATTCCGTCCAAAAGCATCTTTAGGCATGCATGTTCCTCTCTTAATGTGCTCCTGTAACTCAAAAATGACATTTCCGGACAAAATGAGCCAGCACGAATTGTAACTGACGTGGAGTTCTTGGTAAACTGCCATGTTGTGTACATTGCAATAACCATAATGTCACCTGTGCTCTGGAAAATATCACTCAAAAGGCTGCACTTCAGCTTGATACTGCTATGTCATGGAAAATTCCATGAATTTTTGTTGCCAACAATGATGTGCATGTGGTTGCATTCAAGAGGTTACTTGTGTGTCAACTGTTTACAAATACCGAAACACTTCCCTATTACCTGCGGACACAGAATTCAACATGTAACAAACGTAATAAAGAACATGGGACATCGACAACATAAATCAAACGAAGACAGAGCCATAAGAGGAAAACAAGGGAGGAAAATGACATCAATCTGGATCATCCCAAGGGCACAACAAACTTGTAGCCTCCAAAACTGCCTTGAACAGAACACTACCTATGGCCTTTGTGAGAACGTTAGTGCGCTAATGACGCATGCTGAGTCAATCATTCTGGACCTATTGAGCGCTACGCACTCACAAACAAAAGAATGCTTTACATTGATGTGTGTCGTGCATGAATGATGCATTCCATCATGCGTGATAATGCTTTTAGGACTCTGCATTTCACAGCGCAATTTCATACAACAAATGGAAACACTCAGATGCTCTAGCAATCAACAAAGCCAGATGCTCTCACGTACCTGTGCTGAGAATTACATACTCTGCCTCACTGGAGCTGCATTTCACACACACTTGGTTTCCTCTCTTCTACAAAATGGTGGCTATTCCAACCAAGAAGATATATCCAAGTTGACTTTCACTGTCAAAATCATGTGCCTGACCATTGCTGGAGTAACCCTGAACCACCACTGAAGTCTATGCGTGATAAAGCAGTTAGAAGTGTGCTGCAGATAGCATGTATCAAATTAATCCGAGTGCGGTGACAAGGTGCAGCACTTTGGACTGCTAAGAGAATGACACAAGGAAGTTGACAGCGAATGAAGCATCAGCGTGCGTTGTTGTTGCGAGGTACATTAGTGAGCCAATGAAAGTCAGGTAGTTAGGCACATCAACGAACTCCCTCAGTGTGACTCATCCAATGACTTTACCAGCATTTTGCCTGTTGGAATCATTGTCGTAGATGCAGTGGAGCCATCGGTTAAGAGGGAGGCAAAGAGCTTCCCAGGTTGCATGCACATATAGCTTGGTGGACGCACAAAGTGGATTACTCTCTTTCTCACTCGAGTTCAAGGCTAAGAGAGGCCTTGGAGCTAAGTTCCTTAATTCTAAATTTGGACAGGAAGAGGGCCTTGACTGACTGGACAACAGAGGGGCTGGGAAAGCATTGAGGAGGTTGTCAATGGAGGCAAGGATAGCCACAAAGGGATCAGACAGGGGATTGAGAAAAAAAGTTCGGTAAACTGTGTTGCAATAATATCCTCCCTTCTTGAGGGCTAAGTCGATATCCATGTCCCAGCAACATGTCTCACTCACTTTCTTATTGAATCAGAACAACCACACAACCCACCAGTCTGATAAAGGCCTTGGGCGCATGATGTGCACTCACGTAGTATGCTGAAAGCAACCTGCAAGTCTGGTAGATCTACCAACTCCTCCAGTGTTGCCTCCACTGCATGCACTGCCTCATCCAGCAGCCCCCGGCAGTATGCCTCCATCCCCATTGGTGCTCCCATGATCATCATATCTTCTTCCACCTGGGGATTTCCTCCAAGGCCCCTGGTAACACTCCTGCCCTCTCCAACAAGTACATCTGGACATTCCAGGGTTACACCTCCATCCCCACTGTTGCCAGCAGTGGGGATGGAATGGGAGTGATTGTACATCTAGAAATTCCAACGGCCTTAGAGATATGTGCATCAGCATCGACAACAGTAGCAGCAGTAGTACAACGGCAGTTGTAATTGTAGGGGTGGCAGGGAAAGTGGAACCAGGGAACCACACTTCAATCCTCATTTTTGATGGAACGGGATTTTCTATATGGAATTGGCAGTTCAAAATCATCATGGAATAAAGAGGCTTGCTAGTATACTTCAATGGAACCATCCCAGCACCAGCAGAGAAGGATGATGACCTTGTGGCATAGGTCGCGCTAAACAAGAAAGCTCTTGTAGTTCTTTTTTCCTCCGTACAACCCTCGGTCTTTTTACAGAAAATTGTTTGCACAGTGGCAGCCATAGCACACACCAAACTAGGCAAGGTGTTCCAGTCCTCCTCACTTGGAAAGTTTCTTCTCATCTTGCAGCATCCCAACAACATGAGTGAAAGTGAGGATGTTGCCGCCTTACTGCAGAACTTTGAGAGAATCCTGCAACAAGCCACCAGCGTAGGATGGGACCTGGAGTCTGATATGTAGGCCATGATCTTGCTGATGATGCTGCAAGAGAGCTAGGATGCAATAATCACAGTAATTGGAAGTTGGAGTGAAGAGAAGATCCTACAAAACCGTGTTGGATTAGGTGCACAATGAAGCCATGCGTTGCACCAATGGTGAAACAAACATGGCTGCCTTTGTCTCACAAAGGGATGGAACCTTCCGCAATGCCTCCTCCTCTTGCTACAAGGGAAACAACATAACAGGGAGCAGGGGTAAGGGTCCAAAGTGCCAAATAAACTGTCATAACTGTAGGAAGGCAGGGAACTTGGCTCGGGACTGCAGGGTATCCAGGAAGAAGGGAGGAGATGGTGATGGAAAGAATAGGGGCAAGGGTGGAAAGGATCCTACCAGATTGATGGCTGAGTACGTCTCCAATAAAGGGAGGATGATACTCAGGTCAGGAGCATATTTCCTCGATTCAGACACCAATGAGCACACCACATACAAGGAGCGTAATTTTATCCTTCTTGCTCTATGTAACAAGAACTTCATCATTTCCGACAGCAAGATTGAGGTAGCTGAGGGAATTGATGAAAAGCATGTCACAATGGATGCCAACAGTGCAGATTCAGACATCAGGCTAATGGGAGTTGTCTATTTTCCCTTTTTCACAGCTAACATACTTTCCGTCTCTAAGATCACTGATCATGGCATGCCGTTGGTATTTAAAGAAAAGGAAGCTGTGATTGTTCCCACCAAGGACATTGACATGTGCTAATCCTCTACTTATTCCATGCATTGTGATACACATGAGTGCACAGGTCAGGCTAACCCAGTGAGTGGAGGTGATGCACAGTGAGCTACTCACCATCGGCGGGCCGAGACCCACGCTAACCCACCCTCACACCACGTGCTTGCCTCCCTCCTGACATTCTTACCTCTGCTTCATTTATGGCTGCCAGGATTATGTCACAATTGAGCATGGATCTGCTGGCCTGATTTTGTCCTTCACATGCTTGACCCAGTTTGGGGCTGGTGACCGGAAACCTTGTTCGGTCCTGATTCGAATCTTGTGTTAGGATGGACGATTGAAAGCTGTGCTCAAACTGATTGTAGGGTAGTTAGGACCTTTTGGGGCTGAGGCATGTGATTTGCACTTGACCTTGAGCAGGAGCCGGCGACTCAGTCACCGGCCGACGGGTGAGCCTCGCTTAGCGAGACTCACTCCATAGACCTCTTACTTGTTTGAGTTGTGAACTTGCATCCATGGCTGTCCCCTTTCCCCAACCCTAACTCCCTCTACATCCCACCAAGAGAGGAAAGCAAAATTGCATTGGAATCAGGGAAAGAAGTACATGGTATCAGAGCTAGGCCCGCTGTGACAAGGAGGCTCCTTGTCTTTTACAATTTCCAAGGTCATAAAAACTGCACAGGAGGCAAGTGGCAGCCTGAAACAACACTTGCACAGGCCAGGGTCGTCCAAGGAAGCCGCTCAGGATGGACGGATCTCCGCAAGGTCCGTGCGCAGCCAAAGTGGTATGATAGGTGGCTTCTAGGGTTTGTAGACCGCCAAGGAACAAAAGAGAAGGGCATTCCAAGGGATGACGCCAGGGCTTATGAAGAGTAAGGGATGCCGCAACTTCCACATAAATGTCAAGGGAGGAATAAAGACAAAAGCAACTTCAAGAGAGCAAGGAGCTATGGAGTGGACAAGGTGAAATCCGCCCCAAGTGTGCTCCTCTTGGCTGGAGAAAGGGAACGGGCGCCAGTCTTCCTGTAAGGAGGAGCCAAAGCTCATCCTAGGAACAGGATCCCAGCATGACAGAAGCATAATTCAAACTCGTTCCGATGCCGGAAGCCGCCACGACGGCTCCGTGTCGGGAAGTGTTTCTATTCTTGGCGGCAAACAACTCATCGCCACCACAGCAACGTTGACGTGGGACGAACTGTCACTTCCCATGGCCCAAAAAGGCCTCACGCCTCCACCATTGGACACACGTGACTTTCTAGCATGGAAGGACATCTTCCTCATTTGGACGGCCGAGCAAGGCTTGGAGGATTTGTACTTGAGCCCCCCAACCAACGCAATTGAATACCTTGTACTGTTGCGTTCCTTCAACACCCTGGTCCGGGGCCTACCCAATGACCAGGCCTATGCAATCCGTCATCTGAACTTTGCAGTAAAGGGTAAGACTCCTTGAACCCTTGTAGTGGAGCCCCTTGCTCCTAAGAGGCATGGCAACATCTTGCCACCTGACAAGAGGAGCGAGGGATGGCCCTAGTTATAACCTTTCGCGACAGGTTGCGGGACCTCTTTCCAAAGCCTGTCATGCATATCGTAGAGTACTGGGACACTGCGATGGACATTTGTCGGCGGATTTTTGGTCTCAGCGCTCCTTGATCCGTGCTTGAGTGGTTGGATCTGGCCCTCCTTCATCTTGGCAAGCCGTACAGGGATTTCAAACGTAACCTTCTGTAAAGTCTAGGTGTGACTGACATCGAGACTACCGATCTGACGGAGTTGTTTGAGGAGCTCCGCCACTATGAGGATATCCTGCGAAGAGATATGAGTGATGCAGGATCTTCTTCAGCTAGCGCCTTCTTCGTAAAAAAGCACCAGGTCATTCCTCAGGACCGAGCTATGGAGGAGGCTGAGGAGGAGGAGGAGGAAGAGGTGCACAGTCAGGTGGAAGTTGAGGTCACGACCGGGGTGCAGCTGGCTGCACATACAACTACTGCAGCCAGCCTGGTCACTACTGGCAGGCTTGTCCTGAGCTGCAGCGGATCACGACTCCAGCCCAGCAGCAACAGTTTTCTTCCCTACAACTTCCTATTCCTCAGCAGATGCACCCACCAGCGTGGTCCACAGAGACTCCTTCTGGAATCCGTGCCCAACTCCTTTCAGGGCAGCCACCTTTGGGCGCTGCCTCTGTCGGCGCCATCCCCATGGCTGCCTCTGTCGGAGGGACCGACGCTGATGTATCCAGGACCGTACTACGTGCCACTAGCTTTGACCACTCCAGTCCCTGTGCCTACTTAGTCACAGAGCGTCTATGCGAACATGGGAGAGTCACAGAAGCCCACGACAGTATTCCCCAAATCTGGGTGGACCCCACCTGAGAAGCAACAGCCCCCCGAGCCGACAGCCATGCCTCAGGCATAAGTTCAGCGGGCTCATCACACGCATTTCACCACATCGCACACACTTCCGATGCATGAGTGTATTTTTGAAACTATTGCATCGCACCACATGTCACCGCATCGGCAGTTGTTTGTGTCACAGTATGCCATGCATGTTGTTGAGGGAGTAATGGCTGGGTCTAGGAAAGTACTGCCAGTTGAGGGTGTGGGCACTGTGGTACTGCAAGTGCCGGGGCGAGGGGGGAAGGGGGGGGAGGATCTTGTGGTTGAATAGTGTGTTGTCTTTCCCCAATCTGCGTGTGAATCTACTGTCAGGGGGAAAGTTGGATCGGCAAGCTAACATGTCCACTCTAATGCAAAAGCAATGATGCATGCTTGTTATTTTCAGCAGGTGCATTGTTGGTGGATGGGCCTTTGCATGCTGACATGTTGTATTGCCTCACGCCTTTTCCACTTACACTAACTCACTCACACCGTCCGCAACCACATATGGTCACTGTTATTGATGCAAAACACATGGAGCTACTGTACCGTCCTTTGGAAAACATCAAGGCAGACTTGACAGGTGATGTATTTGAACACATCCAAGCACATTGACTTCTCCCTACTGACTGTCTGCATTGTGTGAAGGAAAGTGCTTGTCTAGAGTGCCAAGAAGCGAAGGCCCACAGACAAAAATTTCCCAGTTCCGACAGTTTCAGCAAGGTCATACTTGCACTGGTTCACGCTGACTTGACCAGTCCCATGCCTGTGCCCTCCGTGCAGTATGGGCCACAGTACATTCTAACACTGACTGATGATGACAGTAGATTCTGCTGGGAATTCCCGCTGGAATCTAAGGCTGATGCAAAGCATGCCGTTGTCAAGTAGATATTGCTCTCAGAGCGTCAAACAAACTCCAGACTGCAAAGGTTGCTCACAGACAGAGGAGGGGATTTTCTCAGAGAACTGGCCGTAGAACTCAGGGAAAAGGGTACTGAACACCAGAAAACTACCCTGTATATACCTGAACATACTAGTGTAGCAGAGATGTGGCACAGAACACTGGGTGATGCTCTGAGGACTCTATTGACCGAGTGTGAACTGTTCTGTGGGTTTTGGGAAGAGGCGGCCAAGTATGTGACGTGGGTGTGGAACCGCAAACCACAGGGTCCACTCCCTAAGTCAGTCACACTGGAAGAATGATGGTTCAAAGAAAAGGCCGACCTCCAGCCGGCACGGATATGGGGCACTGTGGCCTGTGTCTAGTTTGCATACCCGCAACGCAAAAACAAGCTTACTCCACGTGGACGCTCGTGTATTTTTGCAGGGGTCTCACACACTTTTAAAGCGTGGCAGTTTTGGGACCCCTCAAGCCACAATTTTGTGGAAATCCAAGACGCCTCGGTTTTGGAACATATGTCATACCACTGTTGCCTTTGTTCCTTGTAGGAAGTCCATTACAATGACATTGGAACCGCGAGGTACCTTGATGCTACATCGATGTGGTGTAGGGTCGTAGTCATGACCGGGACCGTCCGAACCAGACTTTCAGACACGCTGAATTCTTCATGCGGATAACTACCACCATAAAATTAGTTGCCGTGTTCGGCTCCTGAACCCTCGTTGCCGAAACGCATACATGCATTCACCTCAGATACATTTTTGTTGCCATGTGGCATGACTGCAAATACTGGACCATTGGGGTTCCTGCATGCGGAGGTGGCCATGTTAAGCTTTGACAAGGTGGACTAAGAGGCAACCTCATACTGGGGTTACTGCCTCGTAACCTTGTACTTTGACGATCATACGGACCACTGAACAAGCGTCGGAGATAGAGGTAAGAATGTAGTGTAGTGCAATTTAATGTACTTGACAAGGGCATCCGCCAAACATGGTTTTCCTGCGAACCTTCCAAGACTTTGTTTTTGTTACCAATTACAGAATGATTGAAAAATCCACTACCCCACATTCAAACTTTTAAACCACATTTGAATAGCGAATCAATTCATCCATGCACAGAAAAGGAGGAATGGATTGTAGACCATCGATTCGGCAGCTGAATCAGCTGTTTCCAAGGTAAGGCAGTCCTGAATGCATCGCGCGCCAAGGACTGCTTCATTTGTGACAACACAGTCTCTTGGCTTCTCCAGTGTCGGCCGTGTCTGCCCAGTTTGACGCGAGCAAGTGGAATCCACCTAGGAGGAGGGCACTCACTGGTGACTTTCTCACCAAGGATCTTTCCAAGAATTGCGAACCGTGTCCAAAAAGCAGCAAAAAATCAGGCTTTGTTTGTGGGTCGTGTGCAAAGAAAGTCAGCGGTACGTGTGACCGCATCCGCAGACACTTTTCTTGCAACAACCCGGACATGGAGAAGTGTCCCCATCCCCCACCGACAACTAGGGACGCATTGGGCTTGGAGCGTGTCCCTCCTCCCGCAACAGGATGGTGGCCGTACAGTTTGAAACTTTACAAGTGAGAGGATGCTGAATGGGGAACAAAGGACAAGCCTGTCCCATGGCTGAAGCTGTGGGAGGCACAAGAGAAGGCGAAACAGGTAGCCAACGTGGAAATCACGCTGCAGAAGGACTCCAATGACAATGAAGATGGACACACAGTGCGTCCAAGAAGGCCAGCAGCCACAACAACTCTCGAGGGTGAGACCCCGTTGTTTGACATTAACAAGGCTGCTTCATTCCGCCAATCAACCATGGTGGAGCACTCAGACAGGTACTAAAATGACCGCTGCCAGCTGGACATTGTAAAGCTGATGGCAATTGCAGCTCTGCCTGTATCATTCTGTCGAGAACCAGTTCTCCTTGAAGTCATCAAGTCAGGGAAGAAGACAATTGCCAGTTTCCGGCTTCCAAGCGGAGACAATGTGACCAATGACCTGCTGCCTAAGTTGGATACAGAGTTGATAGAGCTTGATGTACCACTGATGCAGGGATGGTCGATTTATGGAACAAGCCTGGCTGTGAATGAGTGGTCACACAGGCAGGTTAGACCTTTCTACAATGCCATGGCAGTGAATGCCATGGGATCCGTCCACATCTATTCACGTGATGCCAATGAACTGACAAGGGATGCAGACAATGATGCTTCCATGATAGAGGCAGCAATTGTAGCAGTGGGTGAGGAGACCGTTGTTTCTGTTATCTGTGACAATGCAACAAGAAAGCATTTTCCGAGCTAAGGCAGAAGCTCCTAAAGTTTTTCTTTCAAGGTTGTTGTGCGTATGACATAGACCTCATCATGAAGGACGTTGAAAAGTCGGCATGGGGTGCTGGGATTATTGGGAAATGTGAGAAGGTGATTGCCCTTTTTAGGAACAACGCCATTCCTTGGACATGGCTGAAGGACAAGACAGGGGGAATGTGCTGAAGAACAGGTGTGGCACCCGCTTTGCTTCTGTCTTTGACGTGGTTGAGTGGTTGCTGGAGCCGAGGGAGGAGTTGGAAGAGTTTATGCAGCTAGATGTTTGGAAGAAAAATGGGCCGCAGAGGGATGCAGGATTCAAGAGTAGGGAGAAGGAGGTGACAAGGATTGTGCGCCGCAAGGTCTTCTGGCTACAGGTGAGACAGCTGAAGGATCTGTTGTTGTGGTTGGTGAAGGTGTTGCGTGTGGCGGACTTGCCTGGTGGGAAGGCTGGTGAAATCTGCGAGGGGTTGCTAGACTCTTCTGAACAACTGAAAACACTGGTCAAGAAGAAAGGGAGGAAGGGGAGGAAGATTGTAGAGTGCCACGTTAATTTTGTGTTGGGTAGGCTGGACCACCGCTGGTCAAAGAACATGTCATGTCCTCTGTATGCCACTGCTCGGCGGCTGCACCCCGAGCATTTCGGGAATGACCTGTCAAAGGATGCGACCACATTGCAAGCCTGGCAGGTTGTGGTGGAGGCTTTGGTTCTTGAGGATCAGCAGGATGAAATCATGAAGGATATTGTGGTCTTCCACTTGGCACAGACAATAGTGCACCATGATCCCATGGCAACACCGCTCAGGAATGCCAAGGCTGTTTATGCAGTTGCAAAAGTGAAATGTGGCACAATGACTGCCGTTGAGTGGCACATGAATTATATGGGCAATCTTCCAGTGCTGCGAGATTTGGCCTTGAAGCTCCTTTCAGAGCCATGCTTCTCCTCTGAGTGTGAACGTGTGTTTTTCCCACATGAGCTCATCCATACTACCAGGAGGAACAGGCTCAAGGTATCAACCCTGGAGCTCCTCGTGCGGTGCCATGTCCGTTTGCCCAAACACTATGACAGGAATGGAAGAAAAGCAGCAAAGGATCTGGCCAAGGCGGCGGCAGCTGTAGCAGGAGTAGAAGGAGATGTTAGCGACTGCAGAGCGAGGAAGAAGGCGCTGACCACATGCAGCCAGACAACGAGGTAGACTGTAAGACTACCAGTACTCAATCCACGGAACATCCACTGGGGGGTGACCCTGAACATGACCGGGCGACGAACCACGAAGGGACGAGTCATCAGCACACGCAAGTGCCCCCAAGGCTGAACGCACACTCTCACCTCCCTGATCATGGAGGTGTCGCTGGTAGACGGCATGGGAGAGGGCGGAGTCCAGCTGACGGGCGTCCTCCGACGGGCCGGTGATGACAACGCCAGGAGAGGGACGCTGAGGCACGGGGGTGGACGACACCCATGGTGGAGGAGAGTAGAAACCAGACGAGGGCCCGAAGTAGACGGGGCTGCCAAGTCCCAAGGACAGTGCTGTAAGCAGCAGCCGTCGAAGGGGAGGATGAGGTGTGCCCCGCGGATACGATGGAGGTTGAGGAGCGAGAGGAACCTCCACTGGAACCGGTGGAGCGAGCCCAATGGGCACGCATGGCTGAGGCGAGGCGGGCATCGTCAGGAGGTGCTGGGCACTTGGGTGCAGCATGACCGGTAACGCCGCAGTTCCAGCACGTGACAGTGCTGGAGGATGAAGATGAGGATGGAGCGCCATCAGAGCCGCGACCGTTGCCACCCCTGCCTTGGCCACCCCCCCTTGAGGCACCTCCTTGGCCTTTGCCTTTGCCACCCCCCCCACCCCCGCCACCCCCTTGAGAAACGCGAGATGTGGCAGTAGAGATGGGAGTGGCGGTAGATGATGATGCAGGAGCAGAGGAGGTGGAGGAGGGGAGGGCAGTGGTAGCTGCTACAACGGCTGCGCGGTGAATGCGTTTGTTCTGCAGTGCACTCCACCAGTCCTTCAGACGCTGAGAGGTGAACTCCCACAAGGCACCAATGCCAAGGGGGTGCATCAGCTGGAACAGGTATGGCAGCAAGACGTTCAAGCTCAGTTTCCTTCACCTCCCGGAAGATGTCACTGAGTTCTGGAATAAGGCCGTTGACAATGGAAAGAACTGCAGGGAGCTGTCCTGGGACGGCCTTACCAAGGTCGCGTAGCAGTCGCAAACTGCGAGCCCAGTAGGCATCGACGGTTTTGACAGCACGCATTGAGAGCGTGCTGAATTGGACAGTGAGCACGCTCTGAGCAGCGTGGCTAGTCACTGTCGTGCGCCTTTTGATCAGTGCGTAGGCACCAACAGGGTCAGTAGGGGTGCGGCGTGCTGTGTCCGCGTTGTAGGACCCGATCTCGTCTGTGAGATCATCGGGTCCGCTACGAATGAGAGCACGAACAGCGCGTGCAGACTCAGACTCAACAGGCACGAAAGGTGGGTGAGCAGAGGGATTTGGCTCATGGTAGTATTCCCAGAGCTGCTCCCCCTACGCCCAGGCACTGAAACGGACCTCCCAGGAGTGAAAGGTTAGGTTAGAAGTGAAGTGGGGTGGGTTTGAGTCAAAGTCGGGCTTGCGTTGCATTGATGGGGCGAGCACTTTGGCTGCGGCTGCGCCAGCGGCGGCGGCGACTGCGAGAGGGTCAGAGGAGGATGAGCCAGCAGCAGTGGATGCGGAAGCGGGGGAAGTGGAGAATGCAGCAGCAATGCTAGCAGACTGTGTGGTGCGCAAGGTGGGTTGAAGACGGTTAAGAACCAGATCAGCGATGTGATCTACAAACGTTTTATGGTCAGCCTGTTCTGCACGCAGCTTGTCCTCAGCGGCGCGCTGAGCAGTGAGCGCTGTCTGAAGAGCAGCGCGCTCACGTTGCAACTCAGCCTGCAAGGCCGCGTATTGGTCGTCGTCAACCGGCATGTTGCCAGTGACGTAACTCTGCCAAGAAAATTTCGGCAGAGTTTTCCCAGCCCCAGTGGGCGTGGGAGATGTGTGATGGGTGCGTGGAAATCCGCTGCAAGGCAACAACCTGGTCGCACAAAACACATCAACACAGGGAAGGGCAGGAAGAGAGGGAGAGACAAAGCTCACCAACCGTTGCGGCGCAGTGAGAACAGTGGCGGAAGAGCTGCCGCAATTGAGGAGGCGACCACTGCAACAGCAGCCGAGGCGGAGACGATGAGGCAGGCTGCTCCTGTCAACGCTGCAGCTGACAGGGTGGAGACGGCTGCAGCGGTCGACACCAGCAGCTGAATGTGGCGTGTCATTGAGGCTGAAGATGAGGACAGGGAAGACAGCTGTGAGGTGGAGATGTGGATGGAGTCGACAGCGCTGGAGAGTGTTGTGGCCGCTGCAGCTGCTGCTGATGCGACTGCGTCTGCTGCGGCAGCAATCTGGGCCACTACGTTGACAGCTGCAGCTGCTAAGGGTCCCTGATCAACTGCAGCCAAGGTGTAGATCTCAACGGCCCTGCCGGCGGCAGTGCTAGCTGGTGCACGTGTGGCACGTGCAGTGGCTGCAAATGTGGACGCAACAGCAGCACTGGATACAAGTGCAGCCTGCAAGGCAGACAAAATGTCAGGTGATGGGGATGACGATGAACCTGCAACTGATGTAGTTGGAGATGCAGTACGACGGGAGGGGTGCGCCTGTGATGTTGCTGCCGCAGAGTGCGGCACTGAGTCACGAGCAGCGGCACGTTGATGCTGCTGGCGCGTCCTATGGGATACGGGTGGGCTTACCGGTGTGTGTAGAGGTCTGTGGTCACGTGGTGGCGTCGTAGCTGGCTCGTTCTGCACCGTCCGGGAGTCGTCGGAGGCGGACTGGCAGTGGGCTGCGTAGTCCCGCGCGTCCGCCCACTCGTAGTAGTTAGCGGGGTCGTAATCCTCGCCGGGGTGATAGCCCGGACTGGTGCGACGCACCAGCGACCAAATCTCCCTCTCCGCCCGCTCCTCGTAGTATGCGAGCTCTCTGTCGATGCGGGCATGCTCACGTGCGGCCGTGGGCGACGTGGGGATCGGCTCGGTGTTGGGAGGAGAAGCCAGTGCGCCGAGTGCTTGGCTGCCTGGAGGGCAGCCTGAGGTGCCAAGAGGTGCACAGAAGAGACGTTGATTAGTGCGACTGCGGTAGAAGCACCGCGTGAGCCACGGGTGCGGGGTGCGCTGTTGTGAGAGACGCACGAGAGGCCGGCGGAAGATGAGTGCGGAGGGCGGAAGTGCAAGTGGAGACGTGTGAGTTCCGTAGGCAGGAGCAAAGGCACCACGTGAGCCACGGGTGCGGAGCGTGCTGCTGCGGGGAGTACACGAACAGCCGGTGGGCGTGTGGAGGCCGAGAGTCGGCGGTGTGCGTAAGGACGGCAATGAAGCTTCGCCAGCCCTTCGCACAGGAGCAGCGCCCCTCGTGAACCACAGGGACAGAACGTGCTGCTGCGAAGAGTGCGCACGTGCGGCTGCCGGGAGACAGCAGCGGCTATAGGTGCAGACACGTGGCGGCACCGTCAGAGGTGCGGAGACCGAGGCTCGGCGGAGTGCGAGGGGACGACGGTGACGGAGAGGTGCCGGTCCGGTGGGTGCAGGGTTAGGTGCTACAAGCTGCAGCAGCCGATGTTGTGGCTCCCACCTGCCACGGTCATGCGCGGTTGCTTTCGCGGGATCACCCGCTATGCTCAAATGGCCCGACAAGGACCCAGGACTGTAGCTAGGGGGAGCGGGTTCCCCTTGCTCTGATACCAATAGGTAGCAGCGGCTACTTAGCAAGCATGAAAGCAGGCAAGTAGGCTAGCTAGAGACGGGGTGACACCATGGATCGGGGGAAAGATCACTTTCACACAAGTGACAAGAAGTAAGTCACAAGCGAACGAGGTGGTCTATACCGGTTGACCGGGCCACCCACGCGAGGTGCTCGACGTGGGGCCCGGACGCCACCCGGGGATCGAACCCGGCCCTGGAGCGAGCGAGCTCCAGGCGGCTGCTCACACGCCGGTACAAACCGGACGTGTGGTTCCCAAGGATCAGCAACCCGGTTTACCACCCTAATTGCATGCAAGTGTGTGACAATTGAACCAAGCCACTGGCATGCAATCCTACAAATGTATCCCCCATTTTGCTAGTGGAGTCAGCTCTAAACTGAGGCTCATGAAAAGTTTGATGGTGTGATCACCACTTGATAGTCAGTTGGTGTCACCACCAATGTGCAGCTCATACTGTGTCACACTCTTGCACCAGAGAGCCTCTGTCCAGCTTAATCACCTGCAGTGATGATGTGAGTGTGTGTAGAGAGACAAGAGGGCACTTGCGTGTGTCACGGCCATAACCAACACTAAGCCCTAGAGGCTAGTGGTCGAAGACAACCACTGGGCTCGCGGGAGTAACCCGATCCGAGGTGCTCACCTCGCGCTGGAGCATACAACTGGACTACAACTGCAAGTGTTGTAGGTTTGCGGGGGATGGGACAGGATGCGACAGAATCACGGAGAGGTGTTGGCTTACGGGCAGAGGAAACAGGTGCAAGCAGAGGACCAGGTGTGACTGGGGATATTGTCACCGGCACCGGCAGAAGAACAGGTGTGTTAAAAGAAGAGGGTGTCTTCAGACCCGACGATGCAGAGCGTCTTCAGACCCGACGATGCGGTGGCGAGCAACGTTTAAAAATCCAAGCCTTCAACTGCGGGGAAATATCAAGGAAGGCGCATATGCGATCCTGAGGTGAGTCGTTGGACCCTTGCTGGTTCTCGGTGGCACCAGCACGTGAAACCCCCACGAAACGGGTGACTTGCCTCTCCTTGAGCGGACTGCTCATTCCGCGGCCGCCCACAAGTGCATAAGGTTCCCCTTCCTAGGCAGCGGCTCAAGGATTTCGAGACATGACGCGAACCCTAAATGGTCATAGCATTTTATCCACAAGATCGGGACTTGAACCCGATGGTGGAAGGCAACATGCTGTTGCCCCCCACCACACCATGTCTTGTGTTGTGGTTTGCAATGCTCAACCCTCATCTCTTCCTTCTCATTATTCTTCTGCCGATTCAAAGCAGCCATCATTTACTACGTGTGCTCATTCCAAGACAGTCATCTTTCACTCCACTTCATCGGTGTGCCATGCCCCATGGTGAAAAAACCGGCACTCATGGGCTCCAGTTGTCTTCACTACAACTTTCAGGAATCTTTCATGGAGTTGCCACCACAAGGTTCTCAATACAGAAAGTAAAGCCCTGCTTTGAATATCCTTTCCTCCGCGAATCCCAATCTCACCTTGTCAAATATGAAGGGGCAATCATTTGCCAGGCAATGGCCTGCTTGATTGTCAGTTGACACACGAAATGGTCCATCCAGCACACAGAACATAACCTTGCAATGAAAAAGCCCAAAGGGGCGCAAATCTTGTGGCTTGCAAAAAAGCCTGCCTTCTTGCACCTCAACGTTCCACTTCCATACCGTGCTTTACTAGCCAACAGGTCTTTCTCATGATCCTCTCAGAAGCAATAGACCCAGACGAACAGCATGAAGCGCAGAACAAGACTTTGCTACCTCGGACTGTACCAGTGTCAAGAACTCCGATCTCGTCCAGCCATCAGCGACACATTCAACGAGAGGACGGCAGAGATGGCATGCACGGCAACACGCAGGCGACGGCAGGACGACATGCGTGTGGAGATGGGGGACGGAGGAAAGAGCACGAAGTCGATAGGCTGGACTACACATGGCAGAGCTGTTCCAGCCAAGAATCGGGACAGGGTGGAAGCCTGAGGAAATAATGACCGTGGTCGGCCTGGTGCTTTCTCCTCCGTGCACCCAGTCTAAGCTTTCATGCCCAACAAGAAACCACCTCTAGCAGGGTCATATGACAGGGCACCGCATTCCTCACCACCTTTGAAAGGGTGGAAGAGAGAGAATAGGCACAGCATATGTTCAACGCCACATGCATTGGCAAGCAGAGAGCACACGACTACACATTCACGTAAGCACATACAGAGCTTGTGTGCTTGCTTGCGTGCTTGCTTGCTTGTTTGTCACACCAGCCGAAGTGCAGGGCAGCCTCAGTCCAGCAGCATACACCAAAGCTGTGCTGCACCACCTCTCCTGCAGCCCCTCCGCTTCTTCCTCCAGCTCTGCTGCTGCTTTCAGCTGCTGTGCAGGGGGGGGGGTGGGAGATGGGCTTCACAAACGTGCTGCTTCGCCATGTCACTGCCTCTCCGACAGCAGACACAACAAGCTTATCCAGTGGGCCCCGCATCAGCGACAGGGGCGGAAGCAGTCGGCAGCAGCAGCAGCGGCGGCAGTAGTTAAGATGGCGAGACTGACAGCAGGAGGTGACGGCAGCAGCAGCGGTGGCCGTCCACAGATGCAGAGGATGATGCAAGAGAGAGAGAGGCGAAGGCACAGCTCACCTGCCCAGACTGCTGAGCCCCCACAACACACCCAGGCGCACGCAAGAGGAGGGGCAATTGCTTGTGGCATGACCACAATATACTCCCCTCCCACTTGTGGAGTGCTGTGGTGCAGGGTAGCAGTGGCGTGCGTCCCAGAGGCTCAAAAGCCTGTCGTGGCGTGGCGTGGCGTGGCGTGGCATGGCGTGGCGTACGGTGGCGTGGCGTGGCGTGGCTGTGCAAAGGGGATGGCGGCAGGACGCCCTCTCCCTAGCTGCAGGTGCAGAGGCAGGAGAGTGGAGCAAGGGACAGCAACAAATGAGGGCAACGCCCATGCAACAGCCACTGCCAACGTCACGCTGCTGCAGCAGATGGGTCTACCGTGGATACGTGGTGGAAACGATGGATGTCACGGTTGCTGCAATGAAGTAGTAGCTGCCTCGTCCTCGTTGGCGCAGTCAAACGATCTCACACACTGAGAAGTCTGTCACAACCCCTCCATACATGAGCCGACTGTGAATTTCATCAAAAGAATATGCTCATCCTCCCCCAACATCCCCCCTTTCCCTTCTATGTTGTAACCCCTTGGAGCATGAGCGACACAATCTGAGCTCGCTGCTGTGTCTTGTGTGGTGTGTCGTGTGTCCCGCAGGGGAACAATGCAAGGTGCAGAGACGGAGCAAAGCAGCCCTCGTGCTCTCGCCAAGTCTGACACAAGCATATGTTCGTCGTGCACAGGCCTAACGGAATCAGTGAAGGCAGGGGTTCGTCTTCTTACTCCCAGTTTCATGTCAGAGTGCCAGAAATTCCCGCCACTTCCTTTGAAAGACAACACCAAAACCCCGGGACATGCTCCTCTGCTTTTGCAGTTTCGGCACAAGCATAAATGTAAGCAAAGCACGGAAAATAGAGAGGCATGTGAAGACAGAAAGACGAGAAGGGAGGAGTGCACAACAGCAGGGTCAATGACACGGACACTAATGGACTGAGGGAGGCCACAGGAGGATTGAACAAGGGATAAATTGATGAAGGGCAAAGGAGGGTAGAAAGGGACAGAGCGGGCGGGAGGGAGGTGGATGAAAGAGGGGAATGGGGAAAGTGGGACGAATAGTGGACAACAGAGGGGGGAGGCAGAGGCGAACGAGGATGCAAAGTCAGAGGAGGAGGAGGAGGAGGAGGAGGAGGAGGAGGAGTAG
>SZWC01007751.1:7877-18422 GCA_023375785.1 Penium margaritaceum | reverse complement strand
GGTGGAGCGTCCTGTCAGACAGCCAGAAGAAACGAGGGTAGACTGGTTGCTGCTTTCCTCCTGGGACAATGGCTGTCACCCTCCTCTCCTCTACCACGTGTCTAACAGGCCAGCTCACAGCGAGGCACGTATCTCCAAACCCTTATCGACATTTACGGTGGCGTCGGGGGCGAAGGCGGCCATGCTGACTCCCATTCCGTCGTCGTGACCCCTTACTTCCACACGAACTCCCATGGCTCTGGAGCAGCCACTGCACGGAAGTGGGAGCGCGAGCTGCAAGAGAACGCAGGAGACGAAGTTCCACGCGTGCCCGTCGCGTGGAGCTTTGTCTTTGCGGCTGCGGCTCAGAAGCTGTTCCCAACGCCTGCTGTGCTTCCTCGGGGTCATCGGGCTGCGTCTGCTTGCTTCCTTACCGGCTGCCTTGCCTGCTGCTTTTCTCTGCTTGCCTGCTCGGTAGCTTCCTGGCTTGTTTGCCTGCGTGCTAGCTTCCTGGCTTACTCGCCTGCTTGCTTGCTTGCTTGCTTGCTTGCTGGCTTCTTTGCTTGCTTGCTTGCCTCCGTTGCTTGCTTGCCTGTTTTTTTGCCTGCTTGCCAGCCTGCCTGCATGACTGCCTGCTTGTTTGTTTACTTGCTTTCTTGCTTTCTTGCTTGCTTGCTTGCTTGCTTCCTTGCTTCCTTGTTCGCTTGCTTGCTTGCCTGCTTGTCAACCTGCTTGCGCGCTTGCTTGCCTCCTAGCTTCCTGGCTTTCTTGCCTGCTTGCCTGCCTGCTTGCTCGCTTTTACCTGAAGCCTCCCGTCACCGCCTTGGCTGGCCGACAGCTGTTCTACGCGAGGGCCGAGTCCAAGGCGTACAAGGTTAATAAGACAAAACCGCCACTTGTTGCCGTCACCGACGGACAGATGGGTCCTGCAGAGATCCAACGACCCGTGCCCTAAAGGTTCAGCTCCGCGCCGACTGGTCCGGGACTTGCGCGCACAGTTGTTCACTGCAGGTGCGAGGCCGCTTTGACCCACTCGCCGTTGTCTGAACAGCATAGCCTGCTTCAACTGCGAGCCGTTCCTCTTGAGGTCGTGTGCTACGAAGCAAGCCCACAGCGAGGCCAGCTGACACGCGGACGGCTGACCTCAGGTTAGCCGCCCGGCCGGTGCCCTTCGGCCTTCAGCACAATAGCCTTCGTCCCTCGCCACCCTGCACGCTGACGCTACTGACGCACAAACCGACACCCAGTCTCCTGCCATGCCCCAGCTGCCGTCAATGGCAGCATTACTTCTTGCAGGCCCCCAGCAAGTGTGGTATGGGCAGAATGACGCGACGACGGCATGCAGACACGGCGTGTCATGGGCAGTGAACTGATGATGGCGTTCGCCATGTCCGGACATCGCGACCATCATGCGTGGTGCCGGACGGCTACGCCTGCCCGAAATCCCCGCCTAGCGTCAGAACCGGCAGTGCATGGCTTCAGCGCCCATGCCTTGCATCATGGCGGGCATCACCTTCGCGGAAATCAAGGGTGACCTTAGGGGGTCAGCGACGGACTCGAGCATCATGGAGCGCAACATCCAAAGGCAGGACGACGATGACGAAGCTGAACTGGCCCTGAGATTTTTTTGGGTCAAATAGCTGGAATACCCGTAAAACGCGAAGTGGGACTCTCATCCACCCACCATTAGGATAAATAACAACAATCAGCCCGGAAATCGGAAAAAAAACAAACATTCCCACACCATGCGGGAAAAAAGCAACCAGCCGCCCTAGCCCCACAAAAATAACAAAAGGCCTCCAACCCCTTTTCTAGTCAAATTCGAGACATGTGTCAAGGACCGGACACGAAACAATTGTGCAATGGCGCATCCGATTGATCTACGATGAGCGATAAAAATCATTTTATACGCCCATGCCACATATCATGTGGCTCCATAATGACGTATGTGGGTTACAAAGTATCCCTAATGTTTTCCGTTCGACGTTCGATTTTCAAAGAGTGTTCTTTCCCTCGGTTCCCGTTCCGCCTTTTCCACCTTTGGGAGCTCAACTAAAATGCGAGACTCAACCCTCCTGTGAACAAGATGTGCACAGTATTTCCTGTACATTCATTGGAAGAACGTAAGTTGAGAAAACCAGGACCTATCATGCAATGACACATCCCACTTGGCAAATGTGCGAAGATTGCAAGAATACAGCAATTGATTTAAAATTTAATGCACAGCATCTGAGGCCTTCGTTGATGGCCCTGGAAAGGGCCTACTACAAGCAACGTGGATGGTATTCCTTGATCCACCTTCATGTGGATCAAGCGAGATCGTCGATGTAGATAGAGGTCCATCTTGACCCCTTGCTCAATCCAGCGTGACACAAGAGAATTTGACCAAATTTGAGCTCGATTGGACAATGGCCACCAAAGATATAAGAATGAAATAGTTGGCAGCAAAGCCTCTTGTACAAGAAATGTTTCAACCCCAGTTCCCATGACTACGCATATCATTTCATATACTCTCAAACAATATGTGATTTAAATTTTTGTTTCTTCAAAAACACATGAAAATATTCCATATCTCTTGGTCCAAAAAATGAACAAATCAAATGGTCTTCATGTCTTCCATCTGTTGTGATGCTGTCAGCCACACACAGTTGTACAGTTGGTTGTGACCACTCGGCCGTGTCCATGCTCGTGCAGATCCCTGAGGCGGACCCAGCTGGAGACGGAGTCACCTGAGGTGGTGCTCCACCCGCTGGAGGCAGCCTGGTAGCCTACCTGGTGTACCGGAGGGTTGCCACGACCTACTGACTGCGTTTGGAGACCTTCAGGATTTTCTCGGTGGACAGCCCTGCCAGGCTGATTTGCATGTTTATTTTCTTACACTCTCCGGCTGCTGCCGGACATAGGCGTGTGACCAGTCGTTGTGTCCGTCTTTTTGTCTTGCATCCGTAGGATCAGACGGCGCTCCGTTTGGACGCCTGTGCACAGAGTTATGGCCAAAACATTGGTTTTGGGCCGGTTCAGGACAGACAGGTGCCGCCGCGTGCGCCACTCGCTGTGAGCCGCGGCGGCTATTCATGCTGTGGACCTGCCATTTTTCAGCTTTCTCTGCACATTCACTGCAATGCAGCTTCTGAGACTTGTCTTGTCTCTCCTAGCCTGACCCTTGCTGTTCTCGCATCCGCTTGCATGCTAGTGCGTTAAGCTGACTGGTCTGTGCCGCCACGTCAGCAGCAGCATTGCTAGGAAGCTGGGGTGAATCTTCTCATGGTATCAGAGCAGGAGCCAGAGCTCGCACAGCTGCGCAGCAAAGACGCAGCGTTTGCAGCAGCAGTGAGCAACAGCAGCAGCAGCCCTGAGTGGCAGCAGCAGCACAGCCCACCGCAGCAGCAACGGGTCCTGTGAGGGGGGGGCCACCACCACGCAGCAGTGGACGCGGCCACGACAGCCGCATCAGTCAACACGGCCGCGGCTAGAGCGATCGCGGCCTCTCCACCCACGGCCGCAGCAGACGCAACAAACGTGGCCGTGACATCAGCCGCGGAAGCAGCAGCGGCGGCGGCAAAAGGGAGCAGCTGCGGCAGCAGCAGCCGCGGCAGTGGCAGCTGCCACAGCAGCAGCAGCCGCGGCCTTGGCGGCAGCCGCAACAGCCACCAGCGGCAGCAGCAGCCGCGGCAGCAGCCAGCAGCCGCGGCAGCAGCCAGCAGCCACGGCAGCAGCCAGCAGCGGCTGCGGCAGTAGCAGTAGCAGCCGCGGCTGCTGCAGCAACAGCGCAGCAGCGCAGCGCAGCAACAGCGCAGCAGCGCAGCGCAGCAGCAGCGCAGCGCAGCAGCAGCAGCGCAGCAGCAGCGGAGCAGCAGCGGCAGCGCAGCAGCGCAACAGCAGCAGCGGCAGCACAGCAGCAGCAGCGCAGCGCAGCAACCGCAGCGCGGCAGCAGCGTAGCACAACAGCGGCAGCGCAGCAGCGGCAGCGCAGTAGCGGCAGCGCAGCAGCGCAGCAGCAGCGGCAGCGCAGCAGCAGCAGCGGCAGCGCAGGAGCAGCAGCGTAGCGCAGCAACGACAGCGCAGCAGCAGCGCAGCACTGCCGCGGCTGCGCAGCAGCAGCGGCAGCGCAGCGGCAGCAGCGCAGCGCAATAGCGGCAGCGCTGCAGCAGCGTAGCAACGCTGCAGCAGCGTAGCAGCGCAGCGCAGCAGTAGAGCAGCAGCAGCGCAGCGCAGCAGCATCGTCAGTGGCAGCGACGACGCCCGCAGCCCACTGCTGACGTCAGCAGACCCCTGCTGACGTCAGCGGTGAGTACGCTGACATCATCAGACTTGGTGAAATTTTTGACAAAAAGTCAATTTTTGCCAGCGTTTCAATTCCTCGAGAAACGCTGACGGTTCTGTGTTCGGACGACTTTTGCACCGCCTCAGTATGGAGTCAAGCAGCTCCAAGGGCAAGGAGGCGGAAGACACCGTCACAAGCGGGGCCCGCAGTCCACGCTGAAAGGCGATTGACTTCCTATTGGTGGAGCAGTCATCGCTCCGCCAGCGCCAGGATGAGCAGTCAGCGATTCTGCGGCAGATCCGCGATGCCTTGGTCTCTCTGTCTGGAACACCGGGACATCAGCCCGGGAACGAGAGAGAGGCAACCCCATCGGGCCAGGAGTCTGCTGGTCCCGCTGCCGCTCCTGCGCAGAGACGAGAGTCCATTGTCGAGGAGTGGGATCACGTTCCCCCTCCCACTGGGGAGGATGCGCTTTGCCGGCTGATGGAGCAGATGAGTAGCCTGCGCATTGAGACGCCGGCGCCCAGTCCGAGGGGACAGCAGCAGCAGCAGCAGCAGCAGCAGCAGCAGCAGTCGGAGCGACAGCAGCAGCAACAACAGCAGCAGGCCGATCCACGTCAGGCCTCGGGTGCCGCTGGGTGAGCAGCGTTGATGCCTCTCATGCCCTTCCCACGTCCGCTCCTAGCACCGTCTGAGGTCCAGCTTCCCACGGAGCGACGACCTAAGGACTTCGAGACTTCCCCGCCTCGCTACTACAGCAAAGCGGGGTTTGACTGTTGGGAGGTGTTGTTTCAGGTATGGGCGGACTCGGAGGAGGTCTGGCCCTACTACCACAGCCAGTACCAGACGGCTGATCCGCTCCAGTCCCTTACAGCAGCGCGTGCCATGCGTGGACTGCTGTACGCGGTTGCGCAGGAGACAGTGGTCGACTTCCGCCCTTTCCTGGGCGCGCCTGGGACTGGAGCAGGCGCAGACCCGCGCCGCGACTGGGAGCTGGCGCTGACCCTATTTGCAGCTGAGACTCACGCGACCCGGTCCGCGCGCCTTCGCGAGTTCCACTCTCTTCATCAGGGATCCTCGGAGTCAGCAGCTGATTACTGGCGTCGGGCCATGCGCCTCTACACTCGTCTGGGCACCGGAGGGGGATCTCAGCTCTGGGCGCTGGACACCATCATGCTGGGAGTGCGCCCTGAGCTCACAGACACCTTCTCCCGCCTCGACCAGGATGTCCTCGCGTCCATGTCAGACACCCTGCAGCTACTGCCCTGGGCGCAGCAGTACTTCATTCAGGTCGCGACGGCTGACGAGGCAGCCCGCGCTCATCGGCAGGGCGCCATGGTCGCAGCAGCAGTGGGAGCGACGTCCTCTACGCCTTCCACACCGTCGTCCGCCTTCACCCCCACCAGCTCCACCCCTCCCTCTCCCGCCTCCTCCCCTGTTGCTCCGACAGCCACTGCAGCAGTCGTGAAGGGGAAGAAGGGGAAAAGGAAGAAGGGACCGCAGTAGCCTTCTGGTGGCACCGGACGGGCTGTCCGCTACCACAACTACGGCGGACCTCATCGCTACACTGAGTGTCAGCAGGAGCTGGACTGGGCGAGGATCACCCGCGGTCTTCAGACAGCCCACGAGGAGCGGATCCGCACTGGAGCAGCAGCCCGTGTCGCGGCGACCTCGGGTGTAGCACCGGCGACAGGCCCGCCGCCATTCGGAGGGAGCACCACCCCGGACCCGAGGGACCAAACCATCGCAGAGCTACGTCGACTGCTGGCACTTCGCTCTCAGGGAGGTGCGAGTGTGCTGTCACAGCCGAGTGGTCCACAGACTGACTGTCCATCTGTGTTTGTTGTACGTGGTCATGCTTGTGGGGGGGCTTCGTCGCCTGGTGAGGATGAGTCTGAAAGCACAGAGTCGTTGGATGAGTCGCATCGTCGTGCATTGTCCCGTTGTCCTGCCACACTTGCTGAGCGTCCAGCAGAGGCAGCGTGCTCCGTTGCTCGTTGCACCGTGACCACCACAGGTCGTGAGGCGAGTGGCCACTGGATCATTGACTCAGGGGCCACTCACCACATGACCTGCGACCGTACCGCCTTTGTCGTGCTTGGTCCTGTTGGGTCTGTTCGGTCAGTGCGGACAGGTTCTGGGCAGTCACTACCTGTTCAGGGGACAGGGGTCGTACGGTTTGATGGTCCGTCTGGTCCCGTGTACCCTTCTGACGTGCTCTTTGTGCCTGATCTCAAGCTCAGCCTGCTCTCTGTCCGTGCCTGCACGAGGATGGGTCTCTCTGTTCACCACTCCTCTGATGATGCCACGATCACAGCACTTGAAACTTCCACGGTTGTGTTGCGTGCCACTGTTGTGGATGATCTGTATCGCATAGCGCGCTGCTCTGCCCCTGCCTCTTCCCCTTGCTCGTCTGCTCGCGTCTTTGTCACGGGGGTGTTGTCCCCTGACCACCAGCGCCTGTTACACCGGCGCCTGTGTCATGTGGGCACGGACACTGTGTCCAAGCTCATCCGTACACAGCCCGCCCTTGGTCTTGACGCGGCTTCCTTCGAGAAGCCGCCTAAGACCGACTGTCTGTTCTCCGCTCAGGGTAAAATGCATCGCTGCACTTACCCTGCCTCCGTCACTCGCACGCAGCGTCCCCTGGAGCTTGTCCACTCGGACCTCCTCGGACCTCTCCCTGTCGAGTCTGTCGCTGACCGTGGTCGATATGTCCTTACCCTCACGGATGACTTCACCCGCATGCGGTGGATCTACTGCCTCCGCCACAAGAGCGATGCCGCTCTTGCCGTGCGCTTGTGGCTCATGATGGCTGAGCGTCAGTCTCGTCACTCCCTTCACACCTTCCGCTCTGACCGCGGCGGTGAGTATCTCGGTGAGCTGACCACTCACTTCGCCGAGCTTGGTATCTGTCACCAGCTCTCGGCGCCTGCTACGCCACAACAGAACGGTGTGTCTAAGCGCTCGAACCGCACTATGGAGGATGCGGTTCGCGCTATGCGCGCTGAGTGCGGTCTCCCGGAGTCCTTCGCCTTCGAGGGCTTCGCCTACATGACGTGGGTCTGGAACCGCCTCCCGCATGGTCCCTTGCCGGACCACGTCACGCCGTATGAGCTGTGGTTCGGTCACCGTGCGGATCTCAGGCTTGCTCGCGTCTGGGGTTCCTTGGCTTGCGTCTGGTACACCGAGGACCAGCAGGGGTCCAAGGTCTCTCCGCGCGGCCGGATGTGTGCCTTCCTCGGTGTCTCCCCGCGCTCCAAAGCGTGGCGTTTGTGGGATGCAGGACGACACCGCATTGTTGAGTCGCGCGACGCGCTGTTCTTTGAGGCACTGTCGTACCGCGACCTGTCTGCCATTCTCACCCAGGCAGCATCTCACGTTCCCACCTGTGAGGCCTCCCGTCGGCTGGGGGAGTCTGCCCCACAGGGTGAGTCCGTCCGGGGTGCCTCCGGGGTGGGACCGTCACTCGTCACCATTGACCCGGCTATCATTGCTGTCGGGCCTGTGGTCTCTACGCTCGCCTCGCTTGCGCCTGCCGCGACTGCATCGCCCGTGCCTGCCACGACTGTCTCGCCCGCACCTGCCGTGACTGCCTCGTCTCCTGGCTCGCCTGCCCCCGCGGTGCCTGCCTCGCCTGCAGGAGCTGCACCTGCCTCGCCGGCGGGCGTTGCACCTGCCTCGCCTGTGGGAGCTGCACCTGCCTCGCCTGCAGGAGTTGCACCTGCCTCGCCGGCGGGCACTACACCTGCCTCGCCTGCGGGAGCTGCACCTGCCTCGCATGCGCCTGCAGCGCCTGCCTCACCCACGCCCGCTGCGACCGCCTCGCCCGCGCCTGTCGCGACTGTCTCGCCCTCGCCTCCAGCGCCTGCTTCGCCCGCGCCTGCCGCGACTGATTCGCCCGAGCCTGCAGCGTCTCTAGACACAGCGCCTTTCCTCCCTGTGCCTGAGCCGTCGGTCAACTCAAACTCTAGCTACTCCCGTGAGCCAGGTGGACGTCTCCGCCCACTGGCCTCACGTGCACTTCCGACTGCGGTTGCACCACCCAGACGACGCACGCGCAACGTGCACAGTGGTGACCCTGGCACAAAGGCTCTCGGCCTGAGTGTCCAGGGCACCTACACGGAGGTGCACCCAGCCTGTCCCATTGGGCACCAGCTGATCACTGACGAGCACGATGCTGCACAGGCAGCTGCAGCTGACCTGGTTGTGGTCCGTCCGACCCGCGAGGCGTGTGTCCTGGCCACCCGGAGCTCTCCTTTGGCGGTCCCCGATCCAGACATGTTAAAGGAGGCGCTCTCAGGAGATGATGCTGAGCAGTGGCGAGCCGCCTGTGAGGACGAGCTCAGGGCCATCCAGGAGCATGGAGTCTTTGAGCTGGTCGACCGTCCTGAAGGACGGAAGGTCGTGCAGGCCAAGTGGGTCTTCCGCAAGAAGGTGAAGCCTGACGGCTCACTGGACCGCTACAAGGCCCGCTTGACTGCCAAGGGGTTCTCTCAGGTTGAGGGGGTGGACTTCACTGACACCTTTGCCCCTGTTGGTCGCATGACCACAGCTCGCGTGCTGCTTGGTGTGGTCGCCCATCATGACTGGGAACTGCACCAGATGGATGTGAACAATGCGTTCCTCCATGGCACCTTGGAGGAGGAAATCTACATGGTCCAGCCACCTGGGTTTGAGGTCGAAGGCAACAAGGTCTGGCGCTTGCGCAAGGCCTTGTATGGCCTGAAGCAGTCGCCCCGGTGCTGGAACCAAGAGATCACTCGTACCCTCACGCAGGCTGGATACGTCCAGAGCGACGCCGATCCGTCACTCTTCATCCGACGGACAGCCGAGCACCTCACTGCCATTCTGGTGTACGTGGACGATCTCCTGATTGCGTCTCCTTCACTGGAGGCTGTGAAGGAGGCCAAGGCGGTCCTGCAGGCCGCCTACAGGATGAAGGACCTCGGTCCAGCGGCTGTTTTCCTCGGGATGGAGATTGTGCGTGACCGTCGTCGACGGACACTCCTCCTCCATCAGGCACGATACGCACAGGTGGTGGGGGAGCGGTTTGCTGACCTCCTTGCCGCTGTCCCCACCGCCTCGTCACCCATCACTCCCGACGGGCAGGACGCTCTGAAGGTGACAGACCCAGCCGATCTGGGCGAGGCTGTGGACGTGACCCTGTACTTGCGCNCTGAAGCAGTCGCCCCGGTGCTGGAACCAAGAGATCACTCGCACCCTCACGCAGGCTGGATACGTCCAGAGCGACGCCGATCCGTCACTCTTCATCCGACGGACAGCCGAGCACCTCACTGCCATTCTGGTGTACGTGGACGATCTCCTGATTGCGTCTCCTTCACTAGAGGCTGTGAAGGAGGCCAAGGCAGTCCTGCAAGCCGCCTACAGGATGAAGGACCTCGGTCCAGCGGCTGTTTTCCTCGGGATGGAGATTGTGCGTGACCGTCGTCGACGGACACTCCTCCATCAGGCACGATACGCACAGGTGGTGGGGGAGCGGTTTGCTGACCTCCTTGCCGCTGTCCCCACCGCCTNCTGAAGGTGACAGACCCAGCCGATCTGGGCGAGGCTGTGGACGTGACCCTGTACTTGCGCATCATTGGCTCACTGATGTACTTGGCCACGACCACGCGTCCCGACATTGCGTTCGCTGTCAACCTACTCGCACAGTTCAGTCAGTCCCCTCGGGCTCGCGCTCTGCACGCAGCTTTGCGAGTCGTCCGGTACGTGGTCTCCACACCGTATCACGGTCTCTGCTTTTGGAGACAGTGCTCGGTTGTGGTAGATGGCTACACCGACAACGACTGGGCGTGGAGTTCTGATGGACGCAGCCGCACGGGTTACGTGTTCCTGCTTGGTGGCACCGCTGTGTCTTGGCGCAGCGGCAAGCAGGGGTGCATTGCTCGCAGCTCCTCAGAGGCTGAGTATGTTGCTCTGGGCGCTGGCGCCGCTGAGGCAGTGTGGCTGCAGCGGCTGTTTCAGTGTTTGGGCCAGTCGGTGCCTACCATCATCCTCCGCTGCGACAACCAGAGTGCTCTCGCAATAGCTGAGAACTCTGGTGTGTTCCACGCACGCACGAAGCACATCGCTGTTGAGTATCATTTCGTGCGCGATCTGGTGGAGCGGCAGTTGATTTCCATCGTCTGGGTGGGCACAGACTTGCAGCGCGCTGACTTTCTGACCAAGGCACTGGCTCGTGGGAAGTTTCTCGGGGCTGTTCGTTCCGTCGGTTTGCGACCCCTGTCTGAGAGTGGGTGACTGTCCGGGTCTCTGTTGAGCACTCTGTGTTGCACCGGCAC
>SZWC01007750.1:91041-112073 GCA_023375785.1 Penium margaritaceum | reverse complement strand
CAGGAGGCAGGAGAGTTTTCTCGGTGGGTTGAGACCCGCGCACCCGGTTGACTGTACCGGTGTGACGAGGAGACCCGATGGCTGTTGTGGGGCTTCCGACGTTCGGAAATCCGTTTGTGATGTCTGGACGTTGATTCCGAGATGTTTTGACACTGCTCATATTTTCTCGGTGGTCGAGACCCGGGCACTCGGCGAGCTGTTCCGGTGCCTCGAGGAGACCACCTTTGTTGCTCTCATGGTGTATGCAGTGTGTTCTCCCTGTTGAGTCATTTTGGTTCAGCAGGGGTGACGAGGCCAGGTGCGGTTAGCTGCCGGCGCCCCTATATAAGCCCGCTAGGGGCTCATTTGTAATTTCTCCTTGTTCTTTATATGCAGCGTTCCAGACTTAGCCAAATTCTTGCCGTCTTGCATCGCACTCACACACAGAGCTCATTTTTTCTTTGCATGGGCCTGCATGCCCTAAAATTATTTCCAATTAATCTCGGAATCAGCGTCTAGACATCACGTACGGCTTTCTGAACATCGGAAGCACTACTATAGCCACTGGGTCTCCTCGTCGCACCGGTACAGTCTACCGGGCGCGCGGGTCTCAACCCAGTGAGAAAACTCTCCTAGCTCCCGACAAGCCAACAGGGCTGTCGGAACGCATTGACACGTCTCACCGGCGCTGTCGTAGATGCTGGAGAAGTCTCGGAACACTGTGGAGGCCCGTCGTGTCGTCATACCTTCCTTTATCATATACCACCAACGTGGGTATATGGGTAATCCATCGGCATCGGTCGTTACGGGTGGAAGCCACACAAACCAACACTCCCCCTGGCTGACATGGCCGTTAACGCCAGAACACACACATAAGCTGAGGTACTAAACAACAGTGTATGCAAAATCACGGTCTGCACCGGTCAACCACATACACACACACACACACACACACACACACACACACACACACACACACATTCACATTCACATTTATGTTGCCCATCTAAGGTCTCCTCACGACACTGGCACATCCGGGTCTAGACCATGAGAAGAGTCATGCACACGCACACAAACCACTATAATGCACATCATACACATGTCAGACGAGAAGAGGGTCTCCTCGTGATACTGGCGGTACCAGTGCCCGGGTCTCGACCACTACAAACAATCCAACAGGTGTCTGTATGCCGACCACAATGGCACCATCAATCAACACACAGGATCATAGGGCTGGAGGAGGGCTGGAGCGTCGAACCGGATCACCACTCATCGAGGAAGGTGATGATGGAGTAGCGTAGTCGGGTGGATGGATGTGCGTAATGGCAGCAGCACGAGGAGGAACGATGACTGAGTCGACATGATCGATGATAGCGGAAACCAAAGGCACGCTCAGCTCTCTTGTGGTAGTGTCTCCATCGGACGTCATACTCGGAGCTGGTACAAGATCTTCCTTGATTATGGGTGTGCGAGATCCTGGGAGTGGAAATCTTGTGCTGATAGTACTGGTGCTCCCCTGCTTTGACAATCGTTCATGCGCTGCCATCACCTCCCGCTACAGCATCACTACACGCTCCTGCAGGTCAGCGTAATCTACCTCGAACATGTGGAGGTGGCCCATGTCTGCCTCGCGTAGGATAAACTATGTCTCACTGGATGCTATGCACGTAGAGTGTAGAACTCGCAAGTTCAGCTCCATCTGCATCGATTCTACTGAAGACGATTGAGCCGGTGCTGCTGCATCCTCCTAGGGGTCAACCAAACTCGTAATGTGCTGAGATGCTGGAACATCGGATGCAGTTGCAAGTGTCGCATCCACACCACCGCTTGTGTCTGTTATACGAGGAGGAATGAGCAATCGCATGTCAAAAGATAAGGAGGAGGAGTCGTTAGAGTCCATGGAGCATGTGGAAATGTCATCCGTGCAAGTACTGCCACTCTCAACATCGATGTGATCACCAGGGTCACCAACAGGTGAACACAAGAGCACAGAACTCAGCTCCTGTTGACGAGGTGACTCCATCCGCGTGTACGAATCTGCTTTATTTTCCTTGATTGCCGCCATAGTGGACACAGGTGTGCAGGACTCAGGCTCGACAATGCCCAACAAGGCGACCAGCAAGCGCAGCTAGCGCCGTCTCACAGGGAAGGCTGGTCGCTGCCACCTGCTCGATAATGGAGTGAGACCACCATTTGACTCCTTCATGTGTGTTGCTGCTCCGTCGTGTGTACGGGAACCCATAGACTATGGGAACATGGACGACTCCTCATGCTGAAGCTGGTCCTCAAGTAGCGCAGATGACACGGTGGAGCCTGCAGTGTCTGTTGCAGCACATGTCCTAGTGACATCTCTCAGAATGCCTCAACCTTTGAAAGACCAGCCGGTCAACTCCGCTCATGCATTGTGACGGCTGTCGGGCTGGTGTGAGTCTGGTGCGCCAACGCCCCCGGAAATCTGTATGGGGCATACCGATCCGCACGATACTCCTGTGCCACCGCCAAGCCGCTACCGGTCGGAGTCGCGGGTGGCACCACCCAGGCATGCGGGGCCTGCATTCCTTCGGATGCAACCTGCTACTTCAGAAAGTGGTTCCTGCGCCAGCGTAGATGTAGACCTCGATGACATGCTCGTCCCAAGCACTCCAACCTCTACCGCAGAGGTGTGAGTCTACTGCACACTCTCCCCCAAAAGTCTGGTAGATGCATCCCGATCTGCACGGAACTCCTGTGCCATTGCCGGGCTGCCACCGGTCGGAACCGCGAGTGGCCCTGCCCAGGCACGCGGGACCTGCACTCCTCTTGATGCAACCTGCTGCTGCGGAAGATCTGGATCCAGCCCGGACGTGGAAGTCGAGCTCGATGACATGCATGTCTCCACCATGAACGCAATGTCGGGATCAGGCTCCACGTCATGTGCTCTTGCTGTATCGTCTGAATCTGCTTGAGCTGACGCTCGGACACCACGGCCTGGCTCGAGTGCGAATTTTGTTTCTACGGTCATTACAGGCAATGCCCGGTGACCACCCTCCCCCTTGAGAGATACGGCAATGGAAGCCGAGGAAGTGGATGATGTACCCAAACCGGCATGAGCACGGCGTGTGGAGCGCTGACGCAGATGCCGTAGGGACACACAACTGGAATGGCTACATGAAGGTATGTCATCGCGCGGTTGAGTCGTGGTCGTACAAGAGTAGAGGATCAAAAGTATGGTGGCAACCTGGGATTGGCTGGTAGGTGGAGCTGAAGGGACACCATCGGATGAGGAAGGAGGAGAGGATGAAGGAGATGTGATCAAAGAGGCCGTCGAAAAACTAGTAGCAGAAGCACGCTCGGTGACGACGAGGTCACAAAGCCATTGTACCATCTGTCTCAGGCCATGGATCTTGGCGAATATGGTCGCCAGAGGTCCAGTTAGGTGATCTACAAACGCTCGCATAATTGTATGATATGGAGGGCGCGTGCTAGGACAAGGCTGAAGCTAAGGTGGATGCCAGCCGCGAGGGCGAGTCCAGCAGCGACGCCAACCATGACGTCCATCATTAGAGTAATAGTAGGCGAACGCGCAAGGTGCCTGCTCTAATGTTTGCGCACACATCTCGTGCGCTAGACGATGGATAGGTGCCAAGGGCACCTACTCCCAGTGGTGAAAACCAAGCCGTGGGAGAGAATGAGAGTAGGTATTGTCAGTCCCGGAGGTCACGGCTTCAGGGTCAGCAAACGTGACCAGACGACACGAGTTGCACCACCACAGTACGCCGAGAGAATGGAGTCTGACTAGCTGCGACTAGTAATACTGTTGCCACTAATGAAGTGAAGACTGCTCCAAGAAGAGAAGGGATGGCAGCTACAGGTGTGGCTGCTACTCCAAGCGGTAGACGACTCAGCCCTCAGAGAGACACAGACTCGAATCCGCCGTCGATCCTACGGAGTGAACTATGCGCACCAATCCACAGGCCCCAGGGAGACACCGATCCACGATGCGTCTCAACGGGGAACGCCGTCGATAAGACAATCCGCTGTCGGGTGGGAAGGCGAAACTGCAAGCGCTGCTGCTATAGAAACTGCTGTTCTTGTAGTTGTTGCTGCTACTGCAGATGTCGATGTGATGCCGGGCTATTGTATGGCCCCGCACAATTTTTTCTCTGTGCCTTTTTTTTGGTTATCTTGCCCTTAGCCCCCCATTTTTATCTTTCTCTTGCTCTCCCCTCTTCTTGCCCCCAACCCCTGTCCTTCATTTTTTGTTTTTCTTTTCCTTCACCTATTTTTTTTATTTTTTTTCTTTGCTCACCCCGGGTTTGCTGGTCACCCGGTTCTACAGTGCCCCCTAGGAAGGGGGCAGGTCAGGATTGGAGGGAGGGGAATAAAAAAAGGAGGGGATGATTTCAGGTCGCCCCCCCTCGCTCCTTGCTCGCTTGCTAAAACAAAGAAAGCGAGAAAGCAAGTGGGCGAGTGAGCGAGTGAGCGAGTGAGAGGAGAGAGGGGGTCTTCCCCTCTCTCCGTCCGTCATCCGACGGGGCCGACAGGGCCGACGGCCCCCCCCGAGGGGCCCCTCGGAGGGACTCAATGGGACCCTCCGAGGACCCCCTCAAGAAAGTGGGGCAAACGGGGTCGACGGGCCCCCTCGGAGGGACCCCCGTAATGGGGGTCAAGGGGACCCCTCCGAGGGGGTAGGTGCCCTCAGAGGAGGGCTACGAGGCCCTCCTCGCTTTGAGAGCAGCAGCTACAGCGGCAGGTGCAGCTGTTGTAATTGCTGTTGCTACTGCTGCTCTGCGCAACAAGTGTTGCTGCTGCTGCTGCTGCACGACACAACGGTTGCTGATACTATTGCTGCTGCCACCTATGCAGCTGATACAAATGCTAGTGCTTGCTGCTGCTGCTGCTGCTGTCGCCGCTGTTATTGTTGTGAGTGGCTGCTCTGGCGCCACTGCTCCTGCTGCGTGGCACAGTAGTTGTCGCGGCTACTACGTCTTCTATTGCTGCTGTTGCTGTCGCCGCAATCTCTAATGCTGCTGTGCGCGGCTCACCGTCCCTGTGGCATTCACGTGCAGTCGCTTTGTGCTCCCTCACGTTGCTGAAGGCATGGCGCCACATGGCGCATTCTCTTTGCGTTCCGCCCACTACTGCTGCTTTTGCTGCTCACACGCCCCCCTGCGCTCTGATACCAAATGTAATAAATGGATGGGAAGCGTGGCCCATTGGGACAAAACCACGGTAGTTGAGGGTCTCCAACCCTCAACTCATCCCATCCGCTACTCCACAGGCCAAGACCCACGTTCGACCCACGTGGCACACCTCGCGATACATTCCTCCCACACAAGAATGGACCCGCCCACGGTGTCCACAATGGATGTCGAACCCTAGCGCTTTGATATCAAGTTGGAAATGAATTAGGGCATGCAAGCCCATGCAAACATGAACATGAGCTCTGTGTGTGAGTACAATGCAAAACAATGAGAATTTGGATAAGTCTGGAACGCATAATGTGAAAGTACAAAGAGAGAGTACAAATGAGTTCCCAGCGGGTTTATGTAGGGGCGCCGGCACCTAGCCGCACCGGGCCCCGTCACCCCCGCTGAACCCAAACAAGTCAACGTGGAGAACACAATGCATACAACACAATAACAATCAACGGTGGTTTCCTTGAGGCATGGGAACAGCTCTCCGAGTGCCCGGGTCTCGACCACCGAGAAAATACGAGCAATGCTAGAAAATCTCGGAATCAGCGTCCAGACATCACGCGCGACTTTCTGAACATCGGAAGCACTACTATAGCCACCGGGTCTCCTTGTCGCATCGGTACAGTCCACCGGGTGCGCGGGTCTCAACCCACCGAGGAAACTCTCCTAGCTCCCCAGAAGCCAGCAGGGCTGCCGAAACGCATCGATCGCGTCTTGCCGGTGCTATCGTGGATGCTGGAGAAGTCTCGGGACACTTCGGAGGCCCATCATGTCGTCACGCCCTCCTCTACAACATACCACCAATGTGGGTATATGGGTTATCCATCGGCATCGGTCGTGACGGGTGGAAGCCACACAAACCAACAAAGGACTTGGGAGTGCAAAATGACCTTGTCCACAACTATGCTTGGCCCACGGGACGACATTATTGACACGGTCCACACTTGCGCCTCACTCCATTGTTGACACGGTTCACTAACTAGCCGGAGTGGGATGGAGTTCAAGTTCGGATCTAATCTTGAGCTCAGCTGAGGACAGACGCAAAAAGGTGTTTGTTTGAATTTCTTTGGATGAATCCAAATAAAACCAAACAAAAATCCAAGGGAATAGGAACCCTTTTGATCAGTTCGATGAGAAACTGCTAGGAAGCTTCCTGGCCTTATTGCCGCAGACGTGGTGACATTCCAGTTAGCTGACACACTAGCAAGCAAACACTTGTACGACACAAAAAGGATTGGGCTTGGGAGGCTTGCGTGAAGATTGACTTATTCACGTTTTATTACGTGAATAAGTATCATAAGCTTCAGTTGATTTGCATGTAGAGAGGGATGACAGCTGATAAGCACACACCAGAAGTTTCCGCCACACCGGGTAGTGATGCACACGGCAATGTCAGTTTATCCTCATGATCCCTCATTCTGACAAGATTCATATGCTTATGAAGTCAAAATCTCACGGTCATTGTTGGATGTCCAATATGATGGCTTTGCATGCATGGATAACTGTCGGAGGGTCACCGTAATGCCGTCGACACAAGTACGAACGAGTGCCTTCTCCCATGACTCTGTGGCATGCATGATTATTTACGTAACAAAACGTAATTATACACGTGCAAAGCCCGGTGCGTAACACCACACCGGGCAAAACTGTTAGGGTTTAGGGTGAGAAAATGCGTGGAAGCTTCCTAGCGACATAGCCGCTGACTAGGCGTCAGCGCCTGGTCGGACAGTGACGACAGTCATAAGTCGTACACACAACGGCAAGGGTCTGGCTAGGAGATACAAGGCAAAGTGTCATAATGCTTCAATAGAATTTGTAGAGAGAAATGACAAATGGCAGGTTCATGGCATAAGTACTTGCCGTGGCGCACGGCAGGTGTCGCACACGACAGCACAAGGTCTGTCCAAAAACTGGCCTAAAACCACTGTTTTGGCCGTAGTTTAGTGTAGACATGTCAGAAGGCTATACCGTCTGAACCTAGACGTGCAAAATCACAAGCCAAACGCTACCACTGGTCACATGCATGCATCCGGTATCAAACGGTGGACACACAATGTAAAAACATGCAAATCGGGCCCACGGCCAGTCCATAGATCAACTCCTACGTGCTGCAGAAAAACTACAAGAGATCCCAGGCAGTTTCTAGAGCTCTGGGACGATCGTCGGTCAGCTCCAAGCTGGTAGTCCACCACTAGACAGCGCACCGGTACCACCTGAGTTCGTATCATGGATCTGCACGGGCATGGACTCGGCAGAGTGGTCATTGTAAACTGTACAAGTCGACAGGAACATCACAAATCACAACACTCCCCCATGACCTGACGGTACGCATGTCCATACATGTCTAGCACTGAAACCAGTACAACAACAAGTGCAAAAACAGTCAGGACACAGACAGAGACACACCCTGCACTCAACCACTGTCAGTAAAGGGGCAAATCCCAATAGAAAGAATGGCCACCAGAAACTTCCTGCGTGCTAGTGCCTTCGGCAAGAAGTCAGCAAGCTGCATGTCACTGCCAACCCATATGACAGAGATCACATGTCGCTCCACTAGATCACGCACAGAGCGATGCTCAACCGCAATGTTCTTTTTGCGAGCATGAGAGACAGGACAGGTTTCAGCAATGGCAAGAACACTATGGTTGTCGCAGCGACGTATAATGGCAAGTACTGACTGACCCAGCTCAAGGAACAGGCACTGCAGCCACACTGCCTTAGTAGCCCCTGCAACCAGAGCAACATACTATGCCTTTGACGCGCTAGGTGTAATGCAACTTTGCTTCTCGCTGCGCAAGGAAACAGCAGTACCACCAAGCAAGAACACGTAACCGGTGCGATTGTGTCCATCTAGACTAGAGGCCCAGTCATTACGGTGTAGTCGTCAAGAACCACCAAACACTGCTGGCAAAAGCAGAGTCTAAGGTACGGTGTGGAGACCACGTACCGCACCACTTGCACAACCACATGAAGGGCTCTAGCACATGGAGCTTGCGAAAATTGTGTAAGGTGGTTGATGGCGAAGGCAATGTTGGGGCGTATGGTAGTGGCTAGGTACATTCGAGATCCGATTAGGCGAAGGTACAAGGTCACATCCACTGTCTCCCCCTGTTGTGTGGGAGCGTCCACCTGTAGGGCATCTTGCCCGTCAGGTGTGAGTGGTGTGGAGGCCGTGGGCACTACGCCAAGGAGGTCACTGAAGCGCTCCCCCACAACACATGCCTATCGGGTCTGATGCAACAGACGTGTCCGACGTTTGTAATCTCACACGATCTCCATGCCAAGAAACACCGCTGTAGGACCAAGATCCTTCATCCTATAGGTAGTCTGGAGGACCGCCTTGGCCTCCTTCACGGCCTCCATGGAAAGAGACACAATTAGAAGGTTGTCCACATAGACCAGGATGGCGGTGAATCGCTCTGGCGTCTGTCGGATAAAGAGAGAGGGATCTGAGTCGCTCTATACATATCCTACACGAGTCACAGTGCCGGTGATCTCCTAGTTACAACACCGAGGAGAGCGCTTGAGGCTATGCAAGGAGTTACGCAAGTGCGAGACCTTGTCACCGTCAGTAAAGCATGGTGGCTCAGCCACGTAAATCTACTCATCAAGAGAGCCATGGAGGAACACATTGTTCATGTCCATCTGGTACAGTTCTTTGTCATGCTGAGCCACTACACCAAACAGAGCACGAGCTGAGGTCATGCGGCCTTCAGGGACAAAGGTATCAATGCAATCGATGCCCTTGATCTGAGAGTACCCCTTGACGACCAAGCGAGCGTTGTGGCGTTCCAGTGAGCCGTCCAGCTTCACTTTCTTGCAAAAGACCCACTTAACCTGAATAGCCTTCCTCCCAGGTGGAAGGTCGACTAGCTCGTGAACTCCGTGCTCTTGGATGGCACAAAGCTCATCCTTGCAGGCACCATGTCAAGTGTGTGCATCCTCTGATGAGAGAGATTCCCTGTGTGTGCCCAGATCAGGTGCCATAGAGGGAGAGCTCGTAGTGAAGAATGCACACGCCTCTTTGTTGGGCCTGATGACCACAAGGTTAGCTGTTGCATCACAAGTGATATGAAACTCGTGAGTGACAAGATCCTGCCCTACAGGACATGCTGGATGTACCTTTGTGTGAGCAGTGCAAACAGTGAGGCCTAGGGCCTTTATGCCGGGATCACCACTCACGATGCTGCGAGTGGAGCGCCTGGTTGAGGGACCTGACACTCGTTGGACTCCGGAGACCAATGGTCGAAGATGACTGCCCGGCTCACGCGAGTAACCCGGGCTCATGGGGCTGACCTCAGGCTTAGAGACAGGTACGACCACAGCTGGTGAGGGCTGAGGCAAACGAGCAAGTGATGTAGTGTGAGAAGATGTATGTGTGGGAGACACGGGACTAGGTGTGACACTAGGAGCAGGAGTCGAGGCAGAACCACGCAAATATGCAAGAGTAATGATGGACACAGGTATATAATCATGGATATCTGTGGGGTACGAGGGAACAAGGGTAGAAGCCGGCTGTGCTGGAGAGGTCTCTAGGCTGACAACGATGATCGCTGGGTCATCAAGAGCCGGAGACCAAGAAGTGGAGGGGGCTCGAGCGGACACATCAACCGGGTGAGAGGTGCCTGCAGGCCCAGACTACCCCATTCGTCGAGAAGCCTCACACGTAGGAACGTACGTGACAGACAACGACATGATCAAGGTCAGATCACGGTAGGTGAGAGACTCAAAGAAGAGGGTGTCGCGTGACTCAACGATGCGACGACGGACGGGGTCCCAAAAAAGCCAGACCTTCGACCGCGGGGAGATGCCCACGAAGGCACACAAGCGACCCTACGGCGAGACCTTGGACCCTTGATTGTCCTCGGTGTACCAGAGAGAAGCCAAGGATCCCCGGACACGAGCGAGACACAGGTCAACACGATGGCCAAACCAGAGCTCGTACGGTGTGACGTGGTCCGGAAGGGGACCGTGCGGGAGGCGGTTCCAGACCCACGTCATGTTGGCGAATCTTTCAAAGGTGAAGGACTCTAGCACTCAGAGACACCATTTTGCTAAGGATTAGCAAGAGTGGAGACCTTGTGAAACACCCCGTGCTTGGCGAAGAAACTTTCCATCTGGCCAAGAAAGTCGCCGTCGCGATCTGAGCGGAAGGTATGCAGCATGTGGCAAGTTGTGACGCTCAGCCATCACTAGCGAAAGGCGAACTGCGAGAGCGGCATCACTTTTCTGGCGATGGTTGTAGACCCACTACACCCGGGTTAAGTCATCAATCAGGGTCAGGACGTATTGGCCGCGATCGGAGAGAGACTCGATAGGAAGAGGACCGAGAAGGTCCAAATGGACTAACTCGAGAGGGCAAAACGCGGGAGAACAGGAGTAAGGGTAGGTGCAACGATGCATCTTACCCTGAGCGCAGAAGAGATAGTCGGTCTTGGATGGCTTCATGAAAAAAGTCGCGTGAAGACCGAGTGCTAGCTATATCTAAATGAGCTTTGACACAGTGTCGGAGCCCATATGACACAGGCGACGATGCAACAATCGTTGGTGCTGAGCAGACAAAACGCCAGTGACAAAAGCACAAGTAGGAGGAGAGGGGGAGCAAGAAGGAGAAGAAATCCCTAGAGACACGATATATATCATCCACAATAGAGGCATGAAGAATAATGGTACGAGTATCGATGGCAGTCACAGTCGCGAAGTCTGCAATGTGCTCCATAGAGAGTCCCATCAGTGTGCAGGCACGTAGAAAAAGCAAGCTGAGCTGAAGGTTAGGTACAAAAAGCACCTCGGAAAGATACAGGGGGCCAGACGACCAATTGAAGCACACAACCCCAACACCCTGGACCAGCAAGGACAGACCAAAGCATGCGCGCACAAGCGAACAAACGCAACAGGAACAAGAATAATGAAAGTCATTATGACGACATGTGATGTGATGAGTGGCACCAGAATTGATGATCCAAGTGCCACCAGGATGACGTATGGAGGACGTCACTGTACAACGGGCAATGGAACACTTGGCCTCAGACGTGAGCTGAGCAACAGGTGAGAAGGCATTACAAAGGGCATAGAGGAGTGACTCATAAATCCAATCAGTACTGTCAGGCCCATCGTCATCACATGCCAGCTGTGCCCCCCCACACGAGTCATCACGAGCGATGACAACAAACAAAAAAACTGTCTCTGAACCACTCGGTTGTGACAACACACTCGCACCTCCCTGAAAGCGAAGCGCCAGAAGATGATAGAGCACAAAGATGGTGCGGTCATGCAAGTCCAGGTTGCTATTACTCGCCGGTGAGGGAACGGGAACTGCTGCAATCGTGGTTGATGTGCCACTGGAGGCTATGCTGCTCAACGCAATTCATTGCGTGTGAGTAGCCCAAAGACCGCGAGTGATCTGCGCCCAGTCAAGCGGCTGCTGGCACTTGGTGTAGCGATGAGCGCCTCCACACTTGTAGAAGTGGATAGTACGTCCACTGCTACCGCCCGATGACTGCTGCTGCTACGAGTGCTGCTCGCCCAAACCACACTTCTTCTTACCCTTCTTCCCCTCTGTCGTGGCTGCCACATCCTCCATCTCAGTCAGGATAGCCGGGGTGGAAGGGAAAGAGGAGGGTGTGCCAGAGGATGGACACGTGGTATGCAAGAGGGGCGTGGGCGGCGACGCGATGACCGCTGCAGCAAGGGAACTCTCCTGATGGGCCACAGTTGCCTCGCACGCAGAAGTCACCTGGAGGAAGAGCTCATGCGCCGGAGAAGGGCTTGAGCACGGCGTCGTTGTACCCCGAGAAGATGTGTGCTTGCTCAAGACGTACTCCAATCATGAGCATGCGAAGCACCCAGAGCTGTGTACCTCCTGAAGTCCCAAGGGGAATGTAGATGCGCATGGCACGCCGCCAGTAATCAGTTACGGACTCGGCAGGTCCCTGACAAAGGGAGTGGAAAGCGCAAATGTGAGCCGCGTGGGTGGCGTGCGTCTCTGCAGCAAGCAAAGACAGTGCCAGGTCCTAGTCCCCATGCGGATCAGCACCCACGCCCGTGCCGACCTCTCCAAGGAAAGGGAAAAAGTCCACGACAGTCTCGCGCGGCATGGCGTAAAGGAGTCCGCGCATCGCCCGAGCCGCTCTCAGATCCTGAGTGCGGTCCGTAACTTGGTAAAGAACGTGATAGTAGGGCCATGCCCCCTCTGAAGTGGCCCAGACCTGGAAGAGAGTCTCCCAACAGTGAGAGCCGTCCTCGTTGACATAGCGCGGGGGTGGTGCCTCAAAGTCCTTGAGTTGCCGCTCCGTGTGGAGAGGAACCACAGACTAGGAGGAACAAGGGATGGGAAAGACACCAGGGCGAGGAAAATTGCCGAGGTAGAGATCAGGCGAGGGTCGGATCTGTGGGAACAGAGAACCGGGACGCGTCTAAAGCTGGCGGAGACGCTCCTCAAGCACGCGAATCTCCAGCTCATGGGTGTCATCATCCATCCCTAGCATGCCAGGGTCCTCATCCAGAGGATCGAAAAATGGTGGGTCCTGCCCTGCTGCTCTCCTCGGTGTAAATGCTAACTGCTATGCAGAAGGTATGACAACGTCGACTCCCCTCGATGTCTGCTATGGGGCCGTGGACTGACCACGAAAAAGATTAGTGAGAGCACGCATGGCGTCAGTCTGCTGCTGCTGGTGATGACGTATATCATCCTACTGACTTCGCAGATCCGCAATGGCCTACGAGCGTGGGCTCATGACCCCTGAGGAAGAGGAGGGGGGATCTACTGGTCCTTGGCCCTTGTCACCGGTCGGAGCCATGTCAGCGCTCACTATGGACCGGGACGTCAAACTGGTCGGATTTCAGAACCGTCAGCGGCTCTTGAGCATTTGAAACGCTGGAAATTCTTTACTTTCCGACCCCAAGAATTGACGAAGGCAGGTGCTGACGTCAATATGGGTTTGCTGATGTCAGCACGGACCTGATGATGTCAACAAGGAAGATGCTGATGTCAGCACAGGTTTTTTTTTGTTGACAACCCTCGCTGCTATTGGGCAGCTGCTCCACGGCAGCCGCACGGAAGTTGCGTGGAAGCTCCGCAACAGCTTCCGCTCAGCAGCTACTGTTGCTGCACCTGCGCTTGCAACAGTAGCCCCACAGCTGCTAGCGCAGTTGTGGCAGCAGCTGCTTGCAGAGCTGTGGTAGCAGTTGAGCGCTACTGCTGCGCCGCGGCGCTGTTGCGTGCTGCTCTAGTTGCGTGTTGCCGCTGCCGCACTACTGCCGCTGCTGCTTGCTGTTGTTACTGCTGTTATTGCTACTGCTCAATGTTGCCGCTACTGGTTGCTGCTTCTTGCTGTTGTTGCTACTACCGCTGCCACCGCACAGCACTGCTGCGCTGCTCCTGTTGCGCGCTGCTACTGTTGCGTGCTGCTACTACCGTGCGATAGCACTGCTGCTGCCCGCCGCTGCCTGTTTGGGCTGTGGCCTGCTACCACCGTTGCTAGTGCCAATGCCAGCAGCTGCTAGCGGCTGCCGCCTGCTGTAGCTGTTTCCTGCTGCTGCTAGCAGCTGCTGCTGATGCACTCTCATGTGCTGAAGGTGGGTGACGTCGTCGCCAATCGGGTGTCGTCGACAGGTCCGTGTGGATCGGCTGGAGCGGTGATGCTCACTACTACTGCTTTGCTGCGTCTCTGCTGCGCAGCTCGGTGAGAACTGTCTCTCCGCTCTGAAACCATGAGAAGATGCGTGGAAGCTTCCTAGCAGCATAGCCGCTGACTAGGCGTTAGTGCCTGGTGAGACGGTGACGACTGTCACAAGTCGTACACACAACGGCAAGGGCCTGGCTAGGAGACCCAAGGCAAAGTGTTAGAATACTTCAATAGAATTTACAGAGAGAAATGAAAAATGGTAGGTCCATGGCATAAGTACCTGCCGTGGCGAAAGGCGGGTGTTGCACACGGCAGCACAAGGTCTGTCCAAGAATTGGCCCAAAACCACGGTTTTGGCCGTAACTCAGTGTAGACATGTCAGAACACTACGCCATTTGAACCTAGACGTGCAGAATCCCAAGCCAAATGCTACGACTGGTCACATGCATGCATCCGGCATCAAACGGTGGACACACAATGCAAAAAAATGAAAATAGGACCCACGGCCAGTCCACCGATAAACTCCTATGTACTGCAGAAAAACTGCAAGAGGTCCCAAGAGCGTCCAGAGCTCTGGGACGGTCGTCCGTCAGCTCCAAGCTGGTATTCCACCACCAGACGATGCACCGGTACCACCTGGGTCCGTGTCAAGGATCTGCACGGGCATGGATACGGCCGAGTGGCCACAGTAAACTGTACAGGTCGACAGGATCATCACAAATCACAACAGTGCAAAGCCGAGTGCGTAAGGCATGCAAAACTGTTTTTCATCCCATGCTTCCTTATTGAGGGAGATTACCCAAGCCTACAACTGGCACGACATTCATGAACAACTCACGTCCTACGGCCTTGGTCACAAGGTAGGGTAACTGGCGCTTGGTGCCGATCCACACAACATCCACTTTTCGTCGCTCTCACAGACCACGCACAAAGCGACAGCTATGTGCTTTGTGTGTGCATAGAACACACCATCATTTGCAGAAATCACAAGCACTGTGACGATCACAATGCAGCACAATGCAACCAACTGGTTGATGCAATTCATGAAACAAGCGCTACAACCAGCCACAATGACATGGACCAGCCCCAGTGCTACGGACTCTGTCTCTGCATTGCTACGAGCCACACACCCCTGCTTTCCACTCCGTCAAGAAATGACAGTGCAGCCAAGAAGGAAAAAAATACCCTATCTGACTCTGACTGTCAGGGCTCCAAGCCTAATCACTGTCGGTAAACCCAGAAAAAAACCACCAACGGATGAGCGCTGAACACAAGGCCATGACGAGGTGTTCTGAGGACGTATCGCAAGTCACACACAGATGCCTCCAAGTGGACTGAACATGGTTTCTGTGAGATCTTGGCGAGAAGGTTCACCGAGAATGCGATGTCCAGTCGGATGGTAGTGACCAGATAAATTAGTGAGCCAATGAAGCACAAGTACAAGATCTAGTCCAAAGACTTCCCCAAGGCTATAGGGTCTAGTACCTTCAAAGTCTTCTGACCATCTGGGGTCATGGGAGTAGAGGCAGTCGGTATTGTGGCCAACAGATCTGAAAAACTTCCCCCGGGTCTCAACATACCTCTTCTAGTGGACATGGAGGGTCCCACGCTTGCAATCACAAATGATCTGCATCCCAAAGAACATCTCAACTTTTCCTAGATCCTTCATCATGTACAAGGACTGAAGCATGTCCTGCATCTTCTGAACAACCACCATCTCAGGCGTCGTGAGGACATGAGGAGGTCCTCCACGTACATAAGTACTGCAAAAAAAGGAGTAGATGCAACACTGATGAAGAGTGAAGGATCAGAGTCACTCCTCCTATAGCCTCCGTGCTCAAGTGTTCAGCGAATCTCTGTGTTCCAACATCGTGGTAACTGCTTCAGTCAACACATGGCTGTGCGGGGTCGGCACATCTTCGACATGCTTTTATCAAATCCAGGCGGCTGGACCATGTAAATCTCTTCATCCAGCTTCCCATGGAGGACAGCATTGTTCACATCCATTTGATGAATTTCCCAGTGATGCTGAGCAGCCAACCCAAGCAATGCATGCACTGTGTCAAAGTATCTAACTGGTGCAAACATGACATCATAGTCATGAGGCGGGCCTTGTAGCGCTCAAGAGAGCCATCTGGCTTCTTCTTCATGCAAAAGACCCACCTTTTGTATGGCCTTCCTCCGAGGAAGGATATTAACAAGTTCAAGAACACCGTGCTCATGCATTGCGTTGAGGTCATCAACCATGGCCACCTCCCAGCAAGCAGCATCAGGCCCCAGAACGAGCATGTATTAGAGTGCTAGGCTTAGGTTCTGGTGTATGGATAGGGGAGATACACAATCTGCATGCCATAGCTGATGCCTTAGGATCACAAACACCCAGTAGACCGGCTGCAATTTTAGCACAAAGGTTCTCATGTTATAGCAAGGCATAGCCCGCAGGCGTGTGGGGAGAAACTCGTGTCTCCAGCTCTTCTCAAACATAGAGACCAAGCACCCTAGTGCCTGCATCAGCACTTACTGCATGATGAGAAGGTGCCAAGTGACGATGTGGCCGTGGACTCATGGTCAAGCGCTGGATAGTGGGCATAGACGACCATGGGGTGCTCACAAATATGAGTCAAAAGAAGCCACTCCTCTCACGCAGTCATGACAAGAGGCAGAGGTGCATTGGATGCCGGATGCACAGACACCGATACACGGACAGGCTCAGAAAGGGGAGGAGATTGGTCAGTGTGTGACGAGCTAGGCTCGGCAAAAGGGACGAGGAGAGTAGTAGAGGTGTCTCAAGAGGTGGGAGATACCTCCCTGAAAGGTTCCTCAGCGGAGGGAAAATGGGTTGGAGAGGACAGTGCAACAGACACCTGCTCTGGATTGTCTACTACTACACCAGGTAGATGAGCCACAGGCATGGCAGGGGATGAAGCGGGCAGTACTGAATGGTTTGTTGTACGTGATATCATCATTCCATTTGTAGGACAATGTGGCACAGAGGGACCGCCCCGGACAGGACCAGGGACCATCAAGGGCACAAACTGCCCCACGTCACCAGGAGCTCGACACGAGGGACGAAAAAAAATCTGAATGCGAGACAAGTGCCGAGCAATGTACGACTCCATGAATACGGCGTCATGGGAATCGATAATCTGATGACGGTCTAGATCCTAGAACCACCATGCCTTTGACTGGGACGCAACACCAACGACGAAGCACATGCATCAGCGCGGCGAGAACTTTGGCCCCTGCTTGGCCTCAGTATGCCAGACGTAAGCCATTGAGCCCCAGATATGCACAAGGCGGAGGTCCGCACAGCATCCAAAGAATCACTTGTACATCAACACATGACGGGGGAGTGGATCATGTGGAATCCAGTTCCACACCCAAGTCATGTAGGCCATGCCCTCAAAGGCAAACAACTCGGGCAAGCCTGACTCAACACGCATAGACCGAACCGCATCTGCCATAGTCCGGTTCCACCGCTTGGACGATCTGTTCTGCTGTGGGGTAGCAGGGGCGGAGAGGCCCTGGTCGAAGCCAAGGGTCTAAAGAAAATCCATAGTGGGACCCATAAACTCACCACCACAGTCTGAGTGAAAACGCTTGAGCTTTTGGTTGGTTTGGCGCTCCGCCATAATCAACCAACAGCGGATTGCATCACGCGCATCACTCTTGCACCGCAAGTACAAGACCAAGAAATAACGAAAGTAGTCACATTTCAGAGAAAGGACATGGATACCCACTTCTGCTTGTAACTTAACGTGCACGGGACCCATCAGATCAGCATGGACCAACTCTAGTGGTCAATATGTGGAGTCAGACAGTGGATATGTAGCTCAGTGCATTTTCCCTGAAGGCATGCGAGCCAATCGGTCTTGCTTGGCTTCTTGAACGATGCCAAGTCAAGGACATGAAAGGTTGGTGCAAAGCAAGGCCAAGGGCAGGTTGAGTGCATGCAAGTCAATGGACTGTTGCAGAGTGAATGTGACATAAGCGTCAATGCAACAAGTTGCAATGTTCAGGAGAATACGTGCCAGTCACAAACATGTGTGTATACTGTGGTGTTGATGGTGATGAACATCGTCGGGTAATGGGATATAGATTCCCATGATCAGTTTCGTGAAGAACAACACACGCTGTGGCATGCTCACGAATGATATAAACACAAGAGTGCACGACATCAAAACCCATGCGATCGCAAAAATTGACAGATAGCAAACTCAGCTCAAGGCCAGGGATGTCAGAAAGATGTCAGAAAGATGTACGGGACCAGCTGGGTCATCAAGGCGGACTGTCCCAGCTCCTCAGACACAAAGAACATCTAGACAAAGTCGTCATGACAAAGTCATGTGATGGGTGTCCCCTGAGTCAACGACCCAAGCGTCATCCGGCACACGATCCAGTGAAGAGACACACCACTAAGCAATGGAACCAACAAAAAAGTAAGGACACTGTACAATATCAGGGCCCTCCCGGAAAGGCACTGACTTCAACCATCACGACAGATCCGTACCCCAAAACACCATCATCCCAAGCCCCACACACTGCTCCTCCAGGAAATGCATCCCCACGCAACCCCTCCACAACACAAGCATTAGGACCCTCGGCAGTGCCCTCCCCACTCACACTCCCCTGGTGAGGCGAGGCGTGGTCGAAGGGCACCCCCAAGACACGGCGAAGATACAACTCAGCAGCTTGCATCATGGCGTCCCCCAATGCGGCGTCAGGTCGAGGTGCCACATTGTGGTCGGCATGCTGGGATGCAAGTGGCGCCGTGATGTCCGTCTGCTGGTGGTCCTCCCAGACACAATTGCCAGGGAAGGTAGCTGTCCGAAGCTGGTGATGGAGGGCATCCAGGGAGGAAACAATGGAGTTGACTCTCGCCACTCACATCAGAGACAGCTGCTTGAAAGACGGTTGAAACGTACGTTGCCAAACGTGAGGAGGGAGCTCCAAACGGAAAAGCTGCCAACTGAGATGTTGGGGCTGCCCTGGCCGCCTGTTGATAGAGATGGAACTATTCCAGCTCGTCAGTCATAATGGTGATGAGCTTCACGTCGCTTAGATGGTCGACTGAATCTCCCCCCATAGTGAAAGGGGGTTCTGTGTGGGCAAAAAAAACTTGTGAGATTTTAATTCTGACTTTGTTCCTTGCCAGTTTGGCACACTGGCAAAAAATGACCTCCCGACAAAAGTTTTGAGGATGTGCTGAAATTCTAAAATTTAAAATTCCAGCACTGAAAATCCAAGGCTGTACACATGCAGAGAAAGTTGAGCACTAGAAGCGTCTGGGTATGCTGAAGTTGATGGTGGTGTTTTGGGTGGGAAAATCAGGGGAAAATGCAAAATGACATAATTTTGTGTTAAGCCTGAATTCTGTAAAATTCTGGGGTCACGCGAGCGGGGATGGAAATGCTGGAGGCTATAGCCCATGAGAGGAGGTGAATGGGGCAGCTCTGGAAAGCTTGAAACACGAGATTTTTAAAAAATTCAATGACTTCAGCTTTTGACTTTGAAACAGACGCAAACGGTGATGTATTGTGTCCAGCGCGAATTCTGAAAACGTGCAGGCCAGTGGAGAGTGGATCAATTTGCTCGAGGTTTCTTTCCACAAGGGAAGACAAGAGTGGTGGCTGTGGAAACGTAGAGAGAAGAGATTTCTGACGAGCCCAAACTCTTTGGATTTGGTTTTGTAAACTGGCCGGTGTCTGTTTGCAAATGCATGGTGGTCAGTGGCGCGAATCGCGTTTTTTGTTGCTTCACTACAGTGCGGCTTCCAGGAAGCTGCATGGACGGGGGTTGCAGTGGAGAATGGTGCTGCTGCCTTCCAAGGGCCCATCAGCAGTGGCAGAAGGGAGTCGTAATGGTGTGGTGACTCCCCAAGCGTCGTACAGCTACCTCTGCTGGTGCTGTAGGTTTGTCGTTGCAACCGGTGATGGTAGTGCTCTCAGCTGCTGCTGCTGCTGCTCTAGCTGCTGCTGTTGAGTCTCAACCAGGATTTTGAGGGAGAAGTTCTCCCTGCTCTGATACCATGACAAGATTCAGATACTTATAATCCCTCATTAGCTGTAAGAACGGAGACACCACAAGTCACACGCGACAATGAGGATGCGCATCAGACAAGTGTGGAGCGAGGTAGCTCTAAAACAATGAATGCATGAGCGAGAGAGCAACAATGAGAACATAAAAATGCATATGTACAACTGGAAGGAATGCGATGCCTGATGGGTCGTTCCTGTTGGTGCAAACCGACATGACCAATTGGTCGTGAAACCACGTTTTCGTGTATAACTCAGCGCTCGGACACCCTAATGCCGAGCTGTCTGAGCCAGCGCACGCACAATGAAAACACTAACAGTGCATATGGCTGCATGCTACTAAATACTCAATGCCCTATGCTACATCGGAAAGATGAATGGTTTCAAAGCATTAGTCCTGTCACCGAGAGAATTCTAGAAGAAACATGGCTAAACACAAGAGCCCCAAAGTTGCTTAACCTAATCAACACAAATGTACTTCTCTCTCTCTCTCTCTCTCGTGGCAAACACAATCCACCTGGATGAATTAAAAAACTCACGGCCGCCGTTGGATGTCCAACTTGACGGCTTCTCCTGAACCTTTTCTGAGGGCCCAGTTTGCACTCGACCAAGGGTCAGTGCCTAAGGGTCACCGTAATGCCATCAACGCAACTAAAAAATGGTGCATAGAAACAATTTTTACCCTTTGACAAGTGAGCTTGCTTACTCGGTCCTAACTCTGAGTCAACAAACTTGACCATGGACCCCAGATATTACATTGTACCCTTGTCTTGCTGTCCAAGATCATTGGACAGTATCCACTCACGCACAACTCCACATCCTAACCACATAGCCTGAAAATTCATTGTAGAAGTATGATGTCTCTTTGCCTCATACCTGGTATTGTCTATCTACTTCTCATATGCCATTCTGCAAGTCAACCAGTCTTCGGGATCACAAACCATGCATGACTTCATCAATCTTTGCATCCCAAAAAACTCCATGGAATCCCTCTCAACGACTCTTGCAGTGGGCTCCTTTGCTTGAAGCTTCTTGTCCACCACTTTACCGTACCCCACAAGCACCTACTAAGAAACTGCTAGGAAGCTTCCTGACCCTTGCTGTTGCGAACGTGACAACGCTCTCCAAATGGATGACGCACGAGCAAGTAAGCAGGTTCCAGAAACAGCTAGTAAGTTGCATTAGCTTAGTAATGCGCACACACACACACACAC
>SZWC01007750.1:74235-88742 GCA_023375785.1 Penium margaritaceum | reverse complement strand
CATGACCCTCTCCTAGCAGTCAAACCACTGCTAGTGACTGAGGTTACCGCCACGCAACGTCTCATCCTCACCTCGCCAATGTGGCGAAGTGAGATCCCGCCCCCTTCACGACCACAAGTTTACACAACCAATCCGGTTTTGGACTCCAGGCATGCAACTAGTTCCTGGCGATGAAGAAGACGTTGTCATCCATTGGGCACGTATGAAGAACACATTGCACGCAATTCTGTCCACATGGATAGGTTGCTTGACAAGAGGTCTGCTGCATGCCGCCCATATGGACATCCGCCACACCACCGATGCCCCCTTTGAGGTGCAAAGCCAGCCCCCTACTTGCAGTCAAGTTGTCGTAGAAGCCGTAACCCACACTGCCAACCAGCAGACCTCGTAGCTTTCTCGGACCCTTGGAATCCCAGAAACTGGAATCCCAAGAACTAGCTCTAGGAAAACATCTAGAACTACCAAGTCCTCCTTCAACCCGCCACAGCAAACAAAAAGCACCGTAGTAGGCAAAACATCGTTCCAAATTGGTGTTGATTTGGTGGGTGAAGAATGTAGAGCAGCGAAAAACCTGCCCCTCATTGCTATTACCCAATGCGCTACTTTGCCTTGCGCTTGGGGCATTCCTTAACGAGTGACCCTCCTCCCCGTAGCACCAACACTTGGCCCTCGGTCCCCATTGCTCGTCCAAGCCTCGTTGCTCCCCTCGGATTACATCCACTTCCATGGGCACAGCCTGATCTGGCTCTTTCTCCCAAGATTGTGTCGCAAATCTGCTCCGGCTTGCATTGTAGTTGACCGTATCGAAGCATTCTGCTCACAAAACCAGCTCTACAAAGGTCCGCAACCCGAGCATCGCGAGTTCACATTGGACGTGCGGCTCCAGGCTGTCATGGTAGCGGTCGTACGCCTCCGCGTCTGAGAGGTTGTTGATCTGCACCGCCAAAGCCATGAAGCGTGTGGTGTAGTCCTGGACCGATCCGCCTTGTTTGACGTGCTTGATGTTTTCACGTGCGATCTGGATGCCATTGAGGAGGTCAAAATGCGCCTGGAGCATCTTCTCGAACTGCTCCAATGTCTCCGGCTTCTCCGTCAACGCCCGTGCACCAAACTGAACATCCCGCCCAAGCAGTAGACTCAGCAATGGTTGAAGACATGCCCCAGCCCCCAGTCTGTCCGGTAACCCAGCGGCGTTCCGTCGACACAATGTCGACCACCACTGCATCGTCATTCCCCGGAGTAGGGTAGGTGCAAACTCTAGTCTTGTGGCATCTTCTCCCATGGGAATGCCCAATTCCGTGAAGTAGAAGCTCACCGTGAAGAGCCACTTGAGAGCACTGCCCTTGCTGGTCTAGAACTCCGGCTCCTTCGACTTAGGCCGCCGAAAGGCAGGTGCGGATGCCAATGCGACACCCCCCAATGCACTACTCCCTTGGCCGACGTACCTTGCCTCAACCTCCACACGCAGTTGCTGGTTCTCTTGGCGCAGCTTGTGAAGAGGACACCGGATCTCCTCCATGAGGTAGGCTTGGTCGTATGCTGCGGCTGCCATGCTTCCGGTTGTGACGAAAGAAATGTCTGTCCAAATGGAGTTGGGGCAGGTCTAATGCCTCCCTTGGGTCCGTGCAAAGCCAAGCGAACGTCCACGTGCTCTAATACCATATGTGAATCAAGGAGCGCCCGGCGTGACGGTCACACGCCTAGACCTTGGGATAAATCTCCCACCCTCGACCCCTTGGTGTGTGGGCCAACACTTGAGATGTTGCACGACCCTCTCCTAGCAGCAAGACCGCTGCTAGTGGCTGAGGTTTCCGCCGTGCGACTCTCCTGACGGCGTTGGCACCAATGTGCGCTACGGAAGACTTGTAGGAACGAATGGACATGTGAAAGGTGATACCTGGAGCACAAGGAGAGTTGGGCAAGGAATGAATCCTTTAGACTTGATAAACAAGTACAATGTAATGTACAGAGTCTCTGGGTAAGATTGGCATGCCTAGAACAACCCCTAGGCTTCCTTATGCACCAACCCCTATGAGCCAGCCGAAAGCTCTTCAGCAATCCGAAGCTCTCTACCAAGGTACACTCATGCAAATAATACATTCATAATGTATTATGCGCCATGAGCTTTCCAATGCACCATAGAACGCCTCAATCGGTTGAGAAACGGCTGAGTTATGGCCGTTTGAATGCTCCACGTGTGACTGCCACTGGCAGCACCACCAGCGGAGGTCACGACCGCCCGAAGCGCCCTTGCTTGCGAATGCAGCTCCAACCGCCATCCCAAAGTGCCCATGGACACCAATGAACCTTGCCTCATCTGCTAAGAATCTATCCCCGGGCGCTTTGGCTGCAGTGGGCGAGAAAGTCCCTCCGCCTTGTTGGGGTCGAACCGGTGCTCCCGTCCATTTTGCAAACGCGCACCACCCAACTTTTTCCAGCCATATCTTTCTTGTCCTTGCACCGAATGACCCGGTTCATGGACCAAACCTGCACGGTTTTTCACGTAGAATGAAATCATGGCCTCAAGAAAGGTGTTGATGCCACCAGGGCGATAAAAACACCACCTCAACCGGCAAGTCCCATAACACTATTAGCTGTTTATCTGAGAACGAGGGACGTGTTGGTGTCACTATGAACGTATCTGACATGTGTCAACGTGCCAGTGACCTCCAAATTCTAGCACAAAGGTAAGTGCTTCATGCCATACAAGGCCTTGAGCAAGTGCCACACCTTTTCCCCAACGTCAAAGCCTAGTGGCTGGACCATGGAGATCACCTCTAAAGTGCCATGGAGGAACACTTGGTTCACTTCCATCTAGTGCAGCTCCTCGTTGTTGAGGGCAAGAGCCTCAAAGAAGATGCAAGTGGCGGTCATACAGCCAGTGGGTACAAACATGTCAGTAAAATCCACACACTTGCCCTGTGAGAATCCCTTGGCCATGAAGCGAGCCTTACAGCGATTCTGTGAGCCTTTAGGCTTCACTTTCATGCGAACGACCCACATGGCCTCTACAGCCTTCTGCCCAAGCACGAGGTCCACAAGCTCATAGACACCATGCTCACCGATGGCCCTTACCTCATCCTTACTAGAAGCATGCCACAGCTATACGCCCTCAGCTAAGAGTGCCTTTTTGGATGAGGCACCGACAATAGAGAGCACCGGGTGGACTAGACTCATTCTAACCAAGACAAGATCAACTGCAAAAGCAAAAGCGATGGAGAAATCATGGGAGACCAACTCATGGCCAAAAGGACATGCTGGATGAACCTCAGTATAATTCATGTGGACACTCAGGCCAGGGGCCTTCAATCAGGGATCAACACCTTGAATATTTTGAGCCAGGTATCTGGGTGTCGAATAAGATGTTTGCTCAGTCCTAAAGGCCATTGGTCGAAGACGGCCAAGGGGCTCGTGAGAGGAGCCCGATGCTGAAATTCTCATCCTGGGCTATGCAGCAAGTGGCTCGGTCACAGTTGTAGGGGATGTGGACCCGCAGGGAGAGGGGGACAATGCAGAAGAATCATGAACAGGTGCTGAATTGTGTGCAGAGGGAGCAGGTACAGGCATGTGAATAAATGGATCAGGTGTGCCATAGAAAATGGACGGTGACACTCGACCAAATGTGTGAAAGGGGACTGACGACGGCATGGGATCAGGTGTTCCAGAGGGGACTGACGCTAGTGTGGGATTTGGAGTGCAAGAGAAAACGGACACATGCAATGGGCCAGACATGCCGGAGGGGACTAACATTGGCACATGATCAAGTGTTCCAAAGGGGACCAATGAGACTATAGGACCCACAGCCAAGATGCCTGGATTGTCAAAAGCTGGAGACTGGACCACGGGTGAGGATGTCCAGATGGACCCATCCGTGGGACTAGAATCCCCCATCCGTTGGGAGCCAACACAGGCAGGAACATGGGCAACGGCCATTGAAAGCATGATGGTCATGGTATGTGAGAACCTAACAAAAAAGTTTTTTTTAAGAATCAACAATGTGATGGCAAGAGGGGTCCTAAAAGTGCCAGGCTCTCGACCAAGGAGAGTTGCCAAGGAGGACACACATACAACCCCAAGGTGAGACCTTGAACCCCTATTGGTCCTTGATGTACAAGAGGTGGGCTATAGACTCTAAAAAGTGAGCGAGACGTCCTCTAGGCATGCGCAGCCTGGAGGTCTTGTCTGATCAGGCTCTGGTCAAATGGTTGCTGGCACTCCATGTGTAGATGAGTGACAGCGCAACTGTTGCTGTAGACAGAGCATCCACTGCCACAGCTCACTGGCTGCTGCTGATGCTATTGATGCCATTTGTTTCACTTTATTTTCCCCTTTTCCCCCTGTGTGTGGGTGACCACACCCTAAGATTTTGCATACATCAAAGAGGGAGGGGAAGAGGAACTGGAAGAGGAGGAGCTGAGAGTGAGAGTGGTTGTCAAGGATGGCGTCGTCACTGCTACCAAGGGGCTCATCTAATGCGTCTGGAGATTGTACTGCAGGTCCCATGGAAGTAGCTCAAGGAACTCAGATAGCTCCTCTAAGGTGGGTTGATGTATGTAGGTGAAGAGGCTAGTGTACTCCATGTGCGCACTAAGCATGATGGTGCCGACCGCTAAGGCTGCACACAAATCCAAGGATTCATGAATCCAGTTCACAAATCCCAAATCCAGATCTGGATTCACGAATCCGGATCCAGGTTGGGTCTTGTTTGGGATTCATGAATCCTTGATTCAAATCCGAGACCTGTCCTCAGGGAGCCTGGAAACTGAGACCCGGTTCGGTTTACTGAGTTGGCTGCTGAGACGGCGAGCCGATTCAAGATCACCGCAGATGGTGGAGGTGCAGCACCCAGAGGAGTGGGGGAGGACCCCCACTCTGGTTAAGGCTGCACACAAATCCAAGGATTCGTGAATCCGGTTCACAAATCCCAAATCCGGATCCGGATTCACGAATCCGGACCCAGGGTCAAGTCTTGTTTGGGATTCACAAATCCTTGGTTCGAATCCGAGACCTGTCCTCAGGGAGCCTGGAAACCAAGACCTGGTTTGGTTCACATCCAGCAGCTTGATACTTTCAATTGTGACGCATGCGAAGCGGCAGATTTTGAACTGAAAACCATGGATCTGGGCCCCCCACAATGCCGCGTAATCAAACGTCCACCGCTATCGACCGTAGGCATGCATGTGGCCGCCATCATATACATGCAGTCTATTGGTCAAAATCCCCTCCTAGGCAGCTATGACCGAACACGTGGACCAAACCTAACCAAAACGATCAGTCCGGCGCTCCTCAACCGTATCAGTCTGTGTGCTCCGGCGCCTTACGTGCATCACCACGTGGCAAAATCTAAGCTTGAGCATACCGGCTTTAGCAGATTTGAGGATTTTTCTCCACAACCGTTGGGCGGGCAGCCTTGGTCAGTGCCATCACCAAGTCCATCTAGGTGATCTGAATGCTGACTAGGATCGGTCATGCTGTAGAACGGGCAGAAGCAGTCAAAACTGCCCAAACAGAGTGGTATGTAACCACTCGTTTTGGACAATCGACTGAGAGCACCATGGCTGACGAGGCCCACGTTCACGTGCCCGCTGCCCAAGACGACCCGGCGTTCGACTCCGAGGATCATGCAGAGGAGGAACAGATCAGGGACAAGCATAAGCGTTGGGACTCTGTCGTGTGGGGCTGCTTCAAGAAGGTCTGCAACAATTCCCAGCGCGCCATTTACCTCCTCTACACCAGGCATCACAACAACCCCTTGACAATCAGCTGCAAAGATGGGGCTACCTCACCCATGTGGAAGCACCTCCGCAAGGTGCACAAGGAGAGGCATGTCCAGCTTAAGGCGATGGTGGCCACAAGCAAGTTGTGTGACGCACAGACGGACGCGGCAGAAGCAGACGCGGAGGTCGAAGAAACTAATCCTGAAAACACTCCTGTGTCATGTGGTGCTGCTGGTGTGGGTCTCGTCTTCAAGAAGAATTGTTTCCTCTGCCTCCTTTGGAAACATCTCGTCAACAAGAACATGTCTTTCAACTCCATGGACTCTTTTTGGCTCGCCAAAGCGTTTGCGCATGAAAATCCTGCTATTAGTCTACCCGGGCGCATGACTTTCTCCCGCCTGATCCCGGTGGCTGATCCTGCATACCATGCGTGCATCAAGATCCTCTTCGGTGCTGTGACGAGCGCCATCAGCTTCACCATGGATGGCTGGAAAGCCATCAACAACACAAAATACTTGGGCATCACCGCCAACTGGATCGACCAGAACTACAAAATTCGCACCATTGCGCTCGCGTTCCCCGCCATCGCCCGTGGTGCTACAGCCGAGAACTTGTACCTCCTCCTCAAGAACGTGCTGCAGCAGTGGGGTCAATGGGACAGACTTTTCTGTCTCACAGTGGACAAGGAATCAACGAACGATGCCATGATTGACCAGCACCTCATCCTGCACAACGACTCCTTTGAAAAAGCTGGCTACATACGGTGTCTCGGCCATGTGATCAACCTGGCCGTCGGAGACCTTCTCAAGCAGCCGCGGGTCGCTGCAATCCTCGGGAAAGTTCGGGCGATCGCAGTCTTTGTGACGAGGACCCCAACCCGAGAGGAGTCCTTAATGGAGGCAGCAAAGGAGGCGGGTGTGAAGTACCTTTCCCTCCACCTCGATACCAAAACGAGGTGGAATAGCGCTCTCGACATGTGCGAGCGAGTCATCGGCCTCAAGGACGTGCTCGAGGGTTGGCTGACGGACTTTGGCCGTGATGGTGCTACACTGAAGCCGACGTTTGATGACTGGGAACTCATTGCCCAGATCACCATCATCCTGAGGCCATTTAAAAGCTGCATGGATAACATTTCAGGTTCCACATACCCGACCCTTTTGCTCGTCATCCCGTTCTACGCTTCGCTGCAGGAGAAGATGCAGGCCTGGTTGGTGAAGGCCCTTGCAGCCGAGAAGAAGAGCAGGTGCAGGGGAAACGCTGGCCGCCTGGACTGGAAGGAGCAGCTCCTCTTGGAGCTGAAGGATGGAATTGTTGCGTGCATTTCCAAACTGAAGTATGTCAAGCTGCTGATAGAACGACACGCGCTGGCAACAGCATGCGATCCGCGCTTCAGGTTGCACTTTTACAAGAGAATCCATCCTAAGATCGGCATCAACACAGCCACGGAAGTGCAGCTGAAAGTGTTGGACATGCTGTGCCACTACAGCGAGAGAGTTCTGCAACAACGTGAGGCTGAGGAGGCTGCTGCAGAAGCCCTTCATGCGGCAGCCGCAGAAATGACGGTGCAGGCAGCAGAATCCGGCACAGCAAGCCAGGGCAAGATTGCTGTGGCCACATCATCATCCGCAGTGACACCTGCAACTGCAGGTGAGACATGGTTACGTGTTCCACATGTGGCGGTCCATTTTTGCTTAGATGTTCCAGCAATGAAGGGTATGCAATCTGGTTGCAATGCACACAATTTATGGATGAGATGCTGCAGCACTGAAGCATGTGCACTCTTTTGCAATGCACACAATTCTACAATGAGACTGCATTGCATTTGAATCCAAAGTACAATAACAATATGAACAATGTATTTCTGAGCAACAAAACCGAGATGCTGCCACTTCAGCCCCGCGTCGAAGCAGGCGCATCAGCGCCAACCAGAATCTGCTGGAGGCTGCACTAGAGGATGCAGCTGCCGACATGTTTGCGTGAGGACGACCAGAACCAAGTGCAGGCCCAGCTAAGCTCACTGGATCTTGAGGTGGATGCGTGGGCCAAGGAGGAGAAGAAGAGCCGTGGGTGCAACATTCTGAAGTACTTGAGGAAGAACAAGACACCAATTCCCATGTTCCATCTTGCTGCCCTGGACCTCTTTGCAGTCCCGGCAACAAGTACACCTTTCAAGAGGCTGTTCTTACTAGGCCGCCATGTCATTACAGACTTTGAAAAGATCCTGATTGACCTGACAATCGAGAACCTTATGTTGCTGAAGTCGTGGGTGAACGACCCGGCACTTGCATACTTTCCAATGGCTCCAAACGGAGAAGTGGCACCTGAACTGGTAGCTGAAGAGAAACGTATCAACCTTCTACGCCATGCAGCACATGTGGCTCTACAGGAGAATGGTGATGACGCAGACAGGGGTGAGGTTGAAGACGACGACATTGCTGATGTGGGAGAGGACTATGGAGCACCGAACAGTGCCTGTGGTGTTGAGGCAGAAGCATGATCAGTGTTTGTTGAGGAAGAGCAGACATGCTATCATGCATTCCAGTAGTGGGGCAGGCATACCGTCATGCAGTCCAATAGGCAGGGCAGGCATGCCATCATGCGGTCCACTAGGCAGGGCAGGCATGCCGTCATGCGGTCCATTAGGCAGGGCAGGCATCCTGTCATGCAAGTGGAAGTGGAGTTGTGCTTACATGTTACATTTGAGATTGTCATTGGCCACAACATTCCCTTATAGTTTGAAGTTAAATGTGAAAATTACAACGGTACAAAAGTCTTTTCCATGAAGCTGTAATAAATGTGTGAAGTGCAAATATTCTCATGTTACATGGAATTGAATTGAAGTTAAAAACTAGAAAGATTTGATGGGTTTGTGAATCCACATGGATTCGCGCATCTGGGTCTCGGACTCGTGAATCTGAATCCACCCTTGGATTCAAACTCACGAACCAGAATCCATGTCGGGATTTGCAAATCGGATTCAGTGTGCAGCCTTACCGACCGCCCAGAGCTGGGACCCTCCGCCTGTACTAACCGGCTTTAGATGCGTATCATGTGGTGCTAGTATGATGCTGTCGACTATGGCCCTCCCTAGCAAAGTGAGTGCAACTCCATAAGTCGGGCAGCCCTAATTGTGTATGTCTCTATAACGAACAAGGTGAGGGTCAAGTCCCACCTGCGATGAGGTTTGGCCCAAGCACCCATCCTAGGTGCGTCCAAGCAAGGACAAAAGTCCACGACCGTCTCCTAGGGAAAAGTGTAGAGGTTACCGCGCATGGCTATTGCTGCTATCCTAGTCTCACAAGTGTCACTGGTCTGGTACTGGCTCATCTAATAGGGCCACACCCCCTCTGCATCAGCACACACCTGGAAAACGTACCTTCCAACAGTCAAACACAATATCATTGTTGTGACAGGGTGGCAACATCTTGAAGTCCTTCAGTCGCCTCTCCGTGGGGAGGAAAACCTCAAGCACTAGGACAAGCGTCTTTAGGATAGGTAGCTTGCCAAAGGAGGGGCTATTCACCTGTCTTGAGGGGATATGACGCGCTGGTGGGACTTATGCACGTGCTGGTGTATGCTGTGGGTTGAGGTTGAGCCGATCCAGCTATGTACGAATCTCACGTGTGTTTGCATCTACCTCCTCCTAGGAATCCTGCTCCTCAGATATGTGCCATGGCCTCACAGAGCCAATAGATGTAGTCAATTTCCCCTTCGGTGTGGATCCAGAAGTGCCAGGTGGAGTCTGTTGCAGTCCACAGAGGCTCTTCAGCAAGCTCTAGATGTCTCAGAGAGTGGCAAACTTCTCTTGTTGCTAGTACCTGATCTCATCTTGTGCCTCTCACAGCTCATCAATCGCTTGACTACATGGAATCAACGGGCCCAACACAGAGCTGGAGCCAGAGGGATCAATCAGCTTCTTTCCCTTGTCACCACCGGATACCATGTGGTCACTCAATATGGGTATAAGAATCAACGTTGTCGGAATCAAGAAGCCTTAGCATTTCTCAAGGATTCAGAACATTGGAAAATTCTGTCGTTTTAAATTCAAATTGTTGATGTCAGCACTACTGATGATGACATCAACGTTTTTTAAGCCAACATAAAGAGCACAAGCGCATTTTATGCTAACAAATCTGGCCTCATTTTTCCTTTTCTTTTGTTTCATGGGTGGTAGCGAGACAAGAAGCTGTGGCCAGCCGGTTTTTTCGCTACCGCTTAGCGTGGCTGCTGCACCTTGTTCTTTCCATAGCTCTATTTACTACAACCGTGATGGCAATTCACGCTGCCAGTGCTGATTTTGCCGCCCACTGTAGCACGTACGTGGTGACACCATTGCTTTTTCCGTCAGGCCAACATCTTTGCTGCCCACGTCTCCTACGACAGGTCCCAGGATACGGCTGTTGCAGTGACTCACTACTGCTTTCGGTGGCTTGTCTGTGTGGTGCAACTCAGAAAGAAAGATCTAGCCACTTTGATATCATGAGAAACTACGAGGAAGCTTCTTAGCCTTTCTACCACTGACGTGACGATGCTAGCCAGTTGTCTGATGCACTAGCAAGCAGGAAGGTGCAAGAAATAGTAGGGGTTGGACTCTGGAGACGTGCAAAGTGTCATAAGCTCCAATATCTTAGTAATGAAGAGAAATAGATGACAACTGAAAATCACATAGCATAAATACCTGCTGTGGTGGCACTGTCATTACATCGTAAAACTGGTACAAAACCACTGTTTTGGCCGTAACTACGTGCATACGCATCCAAACCCAAAAATGACTAAACCTAAAGATGATGAATCTCAAGCTGGACGTTACTATTAGTCACATGCATAAGTCCAACATCAATAAGTGGATTCAAGAAACAAAACATTTAAATTGGGGTCAAGAGCCAATCCACAGAGAAAATTGTAGCGACTGTAGAGAAACTATAGAGCACCCTAGCAAGCACCCGGGACATTGTGGCAGCTGTCTGGCTACTACTGGTGGGTAGGGCCACCACCCATCAGTGCTCCAGCACCAGCAGCATCTGCATGTAGGATCTCCACCAACATGGAATGGCTGAGTGGTCACAGTGAGCTATATGGACAGACGGGACAGCTCACATCACAACACCTGCGTGTGCATGAACAAGTGCCATGGAGTCACCATTAGTAGCAATGTGTTCACAAAACATCAAGGTCACCGTCCCATGGTGCTGCGGCCCAATTCACAAAATAGACTATTCAACCACACCGCTTCAGCAGACCGAGGCCCCAGCACAATGTAATCATTTCTTGATGAGCTACGCACAATGCAGCCCTGTTTCATGCTACGCCATGACACAACAGGGTCATGCAACAGGAACACGTAGCCTGTCCATCTGTCCCCATCAGGACTCTAGACCCAGCCACCATTTTTGTAGCCATCGCCTACCACAAAACATTGTCATTGGAAGAAAAGTTCAAGGTACAATGTGGAAAGCACATTCCCCACATACAACCACGTGAAAGGCTCTCGCATGAGGACATTGCAAGAACTGTGCTACGGGGTTGACAGCGAAGGCAATGTTGGTTCGTGTAGTCGTGACCAAGTACATAAAAGAGCCAATGAGGTGGAGGTATAGAGTCATGTATACCGTCTCCCCGAGTTGTGCTGGATCATCCACCTGCAGGGCAGCGTGCCTGTGAGGCATAATGGGGGTCGAGGCTGTGGGAGTTGCAGCAAGGAGGTCAACAAACCGCTCCTCCAAAATGCAGACATAACATGCCTGATGGAGCAAGAGTGTCCGCCAAAGACAATCATGTACAGTATCCAACCTGAGGAAGATTAATGCAGGGAAAAGTTCTTTCATCATGTAGGCAGCCTGAAGGACTGCCTACACAGCCTCCATCAAAGGAGATGAGATGAGGAGGTCATCGGCATAGCGTTCACTAGCGTTCACCCTAGTGGACCATTTTTTCATTAAAAAAGTTCCAAGCTATTTCTTAGAAGGTTCTCAGCACTTGACCAGTCCGTCTTGTATCAACTCTTGGATGTAATAGCTACAAACCTTTGGTCCTGTGGATACCACAGCTTTCACCCCATTTTTGGATGTATGATTAGTTGATGCCATTTCATTCACTCGTTTTCTGGAGTGTGTGTTTGATGTACCCTCTTCCAAGGGAGTTCCTTGCACTAATATACTCCTTTCATTGTGCATGAAGAGACTGTGTTTTTTTCCTTGTATGATCCCCTTTTCTCTGTTAGAAAGGACCACAGTGCGCGGGACTAGTTAATGAAGGGATTATGCTCAATTACCACAAAAAAGTACACTCAGAGTGCACTCAGTGCGGTAGTTTATCCCATGTGTCCTGGATGGCCTTGCTTTTTGTCTTGTATGGCAGAAAATTTTTCTTAGGAAGGACCATAGTGTATGGGGCTACTCTATGTGGCAAGCACGCTCTCTCACCATGCAAAATCACACTAAAAGAGTACTCAGTTTTCTCCTTTGTCTCATATGTCCTGGATTATCTTGCTTTTTGTCCTTCTGGTGAAATAAATCTCTCCTTAGGAAGGACCTAAGTACGTGGGTCTACTGTAAGTGGAAAATGCTCTCATTCACCGCTCAAAAGTACATCAAGAGCATACTCAGTGTTACTTTGTCTCATGTGTTTTAGCATAATCCCCGTTTTGTCTTACATGGCGAGACCTTTATCTTCTTTGGATTTTCTTTACTATACTAGACTAGTGTATTTGGCAAGTTCACTCTATCACCATATGAATTAACAATCAAAGTAAACTTAGACCACTATTTTTTTCACGTGAACATTATCTACTTCAAAATGATAGTTTTTCTCTTTTCCAAAAAGGTCATTCTTGTCTAATTTGGGAGGTAAACATTTGAAACATAAGACGCTTCTGTGTTCAGTTAATGCATATGGCAAGATCATCTCATATGGCACCACACTAGAAAAAAATCATTGAGTTGTAATTCCTACTTTGGAAAATAAACCCATTTCAAGCTCAAATCCATGTTTCTAATGACGTTGTTGGTTTCTAAAGAAAAGGCCACTCATAATGTGTTTGATAAACAATCCTGGATTTCTAAAACATTTTTTGGGGATAATCCATAGATGATCGCATCAGATTGAAACAATTTTCTCTACGGTTTAAGTAGAGTTTAACAGCTAGAATCATCTTCATGGAGTATACATGCACTAATTTTTTTCGTATTGGTACAGTCGTATTTTACAGACTACATAACCAAAAAAAATCTCCTTTCTCAGCTTGCTACCTGGACTGTCCGCTTTATAGATCATCGGATTGTCACTTCAAGCAGCTGTCCATGTCAGACTTGATGGACGTTGACTCGAATACAACTCTACATTTGCAAGCTCCCTGACATACTTCTATAGGCCTGAAATAGCTAGCCTGATTTGCCACTTCAGTTCTTGCAAGATGGTCTAGAGGAGCCATCCAGTGTACGGGAATAGTGCATGTGGTGAGTGCACTCAAAAGGAGTGGATAAGTGCACTTATCACGCACTCAGTGTACGGCCAATTCATTCCGAAAACAATGTGTTGCCAGATTGAATGTCCCCTTTCAAAACAGAAACTCATACACATTTTCCATGCAAAATTGCATTTGAGAGAGAGCAAAGCTAGATGATGCAAAGCTTGAGACCCAAGCAAATAAGTGATGTAAGGTTCCGATCTGCCGACTGCAATATCACAATATCCAAAGGGAAGTAAGCCAAAACTTTTCTTGCTCGAATTCCAAACCATCTCCTGCTTATGGCCGAATTCAGTTTACAAAAAATCCCATTGGAGAAAATGCGATCTTTGTTTTGGAGCTGAGAGAAAAACATATAGTCTAGGCTGAAAAAGAAAATTGGCGGCACACTGTGTTTGTGGGGAGTTTCATGAGTCAAAAGACAAGTAAAAATGAGGAGATGGACAGCCTACAATTTATTCACTGAACGTTGAAAAAAAAAAAAGGTTTACATGTTCTTTTGGGACTGAACTTAAATCAAGTATTAGAACTTACTGTCATTATCCCCTGCAAGCATTCACCGGTATCTTGCCAGACTGGACAAACTGCATTCTTGACCGTGTGAATTTGGAAAGTACAAGAGGTTCTCATATTCGCAAAACCTGTACCAGTCAAGACAAAGACATCGCAAACCATTTTGAACGTGAGCTGTACATGGCCGCACACTGAGTGTGTGACTAATGCACTTCATCACCTATAATGAGCTCACTAACCCATGTACAATGTTTCTCGCATAAGAGTGTCCTTGCGATAGGACGACTTCAACCTTGACCTACCAACAGCAATCATGTCATTGTAGCGACAGCCTATCAATGCCTTCTGTTGGCAGAACGCGACGGCGGAAATCCATAGTGAAGGTTGTCATTTTGAGATAAAAATTCGGAAGCTGCTCAATTGGCACGATCTGGTGGTGCGAACTCTTCCCCAGAGCAAGTGTCATTGGTGTCGCAATGGATAGATCAAGAAAGGGAAATTAGGGACTTTAACAAAAGCATATCACTTCAATGAAGCAAAGACAAATATACATCAACAGTTAAGAAGGACGCTTTTCCTCATGGTAAAGAGAGAAAACCAAGAAATTATTGTGACAAGCAATTTTTTTTAATAAACTTTAACTGTGCTGACAGATCAGAGAAGTTAGTAGGAGAAAAGGGAATAAACAGGAATGAGTGATTGAATGGAGATAGAGAGAGCGAGAGAGAGAGAGATAGAGAGAGAGAGAGAGAGAGAGAGAGAGAGAGAGGGAGAGAGAGAGAGAGAGAGATAGAGAGAGAGAGATAGAGAGA
>SZWC01007750.1:10123-72350 GCA_023375785.1 Penium margaritaceum | reverse complement strand
TACTGAGTTTCGGACGTCGAGCCAGGATTTTGGCTAAGTCCCTCAGTAACAACCTGCACTACTGGATCCGGTGGATGATCCACCTGATCAGGCGGATCATCCACCGGACGCCTCGGCAGGCCTTATCGGAGCATTTTCTCCAGATGGTGTTTTTGTTACTCGGTCCGGTCGATTATCGACCGGATTTCGAGTCGCAGCCGGCTCCCAGAGCCGTTGCGCATACCCCAACTTTGAAAGGCCATATCTCCCTCGATGCTTGTCTGATTCCGGCGAAACAACTTCCACCGGATTCAACGACTCGTCAACTTTCAGGGGCCATCCTCCATTTTAGGATCCGAGCAATTTTCAAGTCGCAAGATCCCCCGGAGCGGAGTTTCCATTTCTGGCGGCTCGTCAGCGCCTCCCGGCGCCGCACTTGGGCATGCGGAGGGAACATTTTTCAACATTCTCCCCCTTGCACCTGCCATGCCCGCTGCTCTTGCTTGCTCTCACTCGTCTTCCGCTGCGCCCTCCAGCCCGTCATAGCTGGTCATCCCAAGTCCGGCCACGCTCATCGCGTGCCGGTCCGCGGGTTGCGCTTTGGTCAAGCAATGCGCAAGCATGTTGTGCGTGCTGCAGTGCTGCAGCACCACCTGCCCCTTCTCGACCATGTCCCGTGCGTAGTGATAACGCACGTCGATGTGCTTTGTCCTCCTGTGCTGCGTCGGGTTGTTGGTCAGCGAGATGGAGCCGGTGTTGTCCTCTTGTACCACCGTAGGCTCCAGCTGCGGCACGCCCAGCTCCCCCAGCAACCTACGGAGCCACACCGCCTCCTTGACCGCTTCGGCCAACGCGATGTGCTCTGCTTCCACTGTGGAGGTGGCGACGCAGTCCTGCTTCCTGCTGCACCACGAGACCGCTGCACCAGCGAGGACGAACACGTAGCCGGATGTGGAATTCCGCTTGTCCACATCCCCAGCGTAGTCTGCATCCGTGTAGCAGACCAGACGCAAGGGGTCCGCCCGGCCCTTGCCGTCGAACCTCAGGCGCGTGTGCCGCGTTGCCTGCAGGTAGCGGAGGATACGCTTGACCGCCTGCCAGTGTAGTGGCCTTGGGTCGGCCACGTACCTGCTCACTTGGCCCACTGCGTAGGCCAGGTCCGGTCGAGTCGCGGCGTACATGAGGCTGCCCACCGCCGATTGGTAGGGCACCCCTGTCATATCCTCCCGCTCTTCTTTTGTTTGCGGTGCCATTGCCGCACTTAGTTCACAGGTTGTGGTGACAGGACTGCGCACTAGTTTGCAGTCCTCCATGCCGTACCGCTTCAGCACCTCGGCCACGTATTTGGCCTGCCTCAGCTCAAGCGTGCGCGCCCTCCGGTTCTGCGTAATGCTCACCCCGAGGTAGAACTCCAGCTCCCCCATGTCCGACATCTGGAACCTACTGCTCAGCTGCTCTTTCAGCTACTGTAGGCACGGCAGGTCTGAGGAGTACAAGATCAGATCGTCCACGTAGAGTGCAACAATCTGATGGAGCTTCTTGCTGCACCACACGTACACACTGTGATCTGCCACACAGCGCTTGAAGCCGAGTTGTGTCATGAAGCTGTCCATCTGTTGGTGTCAGCAACGGGGTGATTGTTTTACCCCGTACAAGGACTTCCGCAGCTTGCACACCTTGCCCTCCGGCGCCTCCACCCCCTCCGTCACTTCCATGTAGATTTCCTTGTCGATGATGCCATTGAGGAAGGCCGTCTTTACGTCCATTTGGTGGAGCTCCATGTCCTTCGCGGCTGCCACTGCAAGGATCGCGCGGATGCTTGTGAACTTGGCGACGGGGGCGAACGTCTCATCGTAGTGCTCGCCCTTACGCTGTACGTACCCCTTCGCCACGAGCCGCGCCTTGTACTTGTCAACCACACCTTCCTTTGTGAACTTGGTCTTGAAGACCCACTTGGAGCCTATGCCCTTGGCGTCTTTCGGCCTGTCAACCAGCTGCCATGTGTCGTTTTCTGCAATGGACGCCAACTCCGACTTGATGGCAGCATCCCACTGCTTTCCCTCAGGCCGCGCAAGCGCCTCTTACACGGTCGTCGGCACCGTTGATGCAGCCAGCATGTAGCGCGTCATGCCAATCCATCGACCGGTGCCTGGGTCGAAACGCTTCCCCGCTCTCCGCTGCCTCCCGCTGCGGCGCGGCAGTCTTGGCGGCGTCTCGTCGCTCTGCTGCGATCCTTCTGACTCAGCCCGCTCTGGTGAATCATCGACTCGACGGATTCCCGAGGATTCTTCCCGCTCTGGTGAACCATCAACCGGACGAGCGGCGCGTCCGGAGGATTTTTCTCCGACGCCTGACGCGAACTCCACCGGGAGTGCGCGCTTTGGCACTCGCGGTGCCTCCTTCGACGGATAATTCCGCCGGATCTCCAGCCCAGCTACATCACCGTCGGAGTCCTCCGTGTTGGCTGTTGCACTTGCTGCACCGCCGCGCTCCGACGCCGCATCATCGACCTCCGCGTCGGCCGGCTCCTTCTCGTAGTCAAGGAGCTGGAACCACTCAACCTGTTTTGGAGTCTTCCCGACGCTCATGTCGTTGCTACTGTTGCTAAAGCACTGCTGCTCGTCGAACTCTCGTAGCCGAGGAACAAGCACGGCTTTGCCCGCGGTTCCAGCTTGCTGTCGCGTCGTTGCGCCGCGTACACCATTGCGTGCGCCTTGCACCCGAACACCTTCAGGCGCGCCACGTTTGGCTTGCGCCCGCTCCAAACCTCCTGTGGCGTCTTCCAGTCGCCCTTACCCTTCAGCACCGCTGTTGGGGTGAGGTTGATGGTGTAGCTCGCTGTACGCACAGCCTCCGTCCAAAACCCTCGCGGCAACCCCGCATCCACAAGCATGGTCCGCACCATGTTGAGCAGCGTCTGGTTCACCCGCTCCGCCACTCCGTTAGACTGTGGCGAGTACGGCGTAGAGGGTTCCCACTTGATGCCCTGCTGCTTCATCCACCCGCTGCAGCCCACATACTCTCCACCATTGTCGCTGCGTAGCGCTCTGACCTTCTGGCCAGTCTGCCTCTCCACTGCTGCAACGTACTCCTTCAGTCGGTCCAGGACCTCGCCTTTCCGCTTCATGAAGTACACGTAGAGCTTCCTACTGCAGTCGTCAATAAAGGTGATGAACTATCTCAAACCGCCGTTTGACAGTGTTTTGAACGGTCCGCACACGTCGCTGTGCACGACCTCCAGCAGGTCCTTTGCGCGAGCCGCGTTCTCGTTGAACAGCTTGCGCCGCGCCTTGCCCAAAATGCAAGGCGCGCACTTTTTGTGCGCTGCTGCATCTGCTGCCGCGTCTGCACCGTCGATGACAAGGCCGTGCACCATGTCGCGCTTCGCCATCTCCTTAACGGTTGCGGGCACTGAATGCCCCAACCGTCGGTGCCAAAGCTCCAGATCAGCGCTTCCTCCCTTGGCCATGTTGACGACGCGCTCCTGCGAATCTGCTGCGTCCGATGCCGCGGGGACAACCTTGGTCTCCACAATGTAGAGACCGCCCTCGCGCTTTGCCTCCAGCACGACCTCGCCGTCGCCGTCGATGCGCACCACTGCGCCTTTCCTACGGAAGAGCACCTCATACCCCTTGTTCGTCAAGCGGCTGACACTCAGGATGTCAGCCAGGCCGGGGACGTGCTGCACATCACGGATTGTGCACAGCTCCTTCTTACCGCCCACCACGACCTCCACCTCCATGTCGCCTTGGCGGGCTGCCGCCTCGACTTTGTCGTTCGCGACCACCATCGACTTGGAGGACTTCTCGTAGGTGACGAACCCCACCTTCCTGACTTGGGTGTGCTCCTCGGCCCCGGAATCGAGGCACCGCCTGTTGGCCTTCTTGAGGAAGTGGTTCTTGTTGCCGTTGAGGAGCGACCTGCCCTTGCTATTTTTACCGCCGGTCTTTGCCTCCTCCAGGCACTCACGGGCCCAATGACCCTCCTTGCCGCAATTGCGGCACGCTCCTTTCTTGGCGCCCTTCTTGCCGCCGCCCTTTCCGCCACTTCCTCACCTCCCGCTTCCACCACCGCGTGTTTTGGTGACGAGGGCCGATGAGGAAGACGAGGACTCCCCGCAGCTCCGTCGCTGTGCCTCGTTGCGGATGTACTCTTCGACCGTCCCATAGGTGAGCTTGTCCTCCGACGATCCTCCGAGAACGGTGATGAGTGGACCCCAACTGTCAGGTAGGGCAATGAGGAGGACCATCGCCTGCAGCTACGTGTCGATCTTCCACCCCACGTCATTGCATTGCGAGGTGAGCGACTCGATCTGCTGCATGGCGGAGATGACATCATCTCCCTCCTCGATTCTCACCGTGAGGAGCCGCTTCATTGCGAAGATTTTGTTCGCGAGCGACTTGGATTGGTGGATGGCAGAGAGCTTTTGCCAAGCTTCGGCTGCCAGCTTGCAGCCTAGGAAGTAGCCCCACTGCGACTCGGCTGTCCTGGACACCAGGAGCATGAGCGCCTTCGTGTTCTTCTTTTCGAAGGCCTGCTTCTCCGCGTCCGTAGCAGTCGCCTCTGTGAGCACCTCCTTTCCCAACATGACATCCAGCAGCCCCTTATGCGCGAGGTGCAGTTCAAACTTCCACCTCCATAGCCCGAAGCCCGGGCCGCCCGCATACTTCTGAATGGGCTGCGTCTCCTTTTGCGCCATGTGTGCAGCTGCTACTCCGACGAGTTCTCAGAACTTCACGGCGACGTCCAAGATGACGATCCCATGCGATGCGGAAGACGTAAACGTTGGAGGTGTTCACACTTGTGGGCCCATAACCCTTTGTCAAGAGGAATCTGCGTGGTGTGGTCTTGAAGTTTTTCTGGTCAACTCTACTGGTTTACGTCTTCCTGTTTTGGGCGAATCTGAGACAGAGCGTGAGCTTTCTGGTCGCCTCATACTATGTGAGCAGGCATTTAGAGACAGTCAATTTTGCNTACTTCTGAATGGGCTGCGTCTCCTTCTGCGCCATGTGCGCAGCTGCTACTCCGACGAGTTCTCAGAACTTCACGGCGACGTCCAAGATGACGATCCCGTGCGCTGCGGAAGACGTGAACGTTGGAGGCGTTCAGACCCGTGGGCCCATAACCCTTTGTCAGGATGAGATCCGCGTGGTGCGGTCCCGACGTTTGTCTGATCGTCTCTAGTGGTTCACGTCTACTGTTTTGGGCAAATCTGAGACTGAGAGAGCTTTGTGGTCGCCTCACGCTATGTGAGCAGGAATTTTAGAGACAGTCAGTTTGCGAAGGGAATAACGTCGTTTTGCGTTAGTTTTTGAACATAGACATGATCACAACATTTATAGGACTAGTCATGAGCTTTCCAACGCACCAAACCACGCGCAATACGGCCAAGCGTAGCTCAAGTTATGCTTGTCGATGCGCAGGTCTCACCCATCACAGAAGCCTGACGCCGCCACTCGCCGTGGCACCTTCGTTCACGTGCGAAGCGCCTTTCCCAAGGCGCATATCCTATTGCACATGGTGTGGGGGTCCCCTGCACTGTTTCCACGCACCCTACCTACTTTTGGGTCGTGTTTGGTGATGGGGTGTGACGAGGTTCGAAACCTGTCCGTGGACCTGCAGTCAGAATTTTGACCAAGTCCCCGAGTAACAAAACGTACTACTGAGTTTCGGACGCCGAGCCAGGTTTTTGGATAAGTCCCTCAGTAACAACCTGCACTACTGGATCCGGTGGATGATCCACCTGATCAGGCGGATCATCCACCGGACGCCTCGGCAGGCCTTATCGGAGCATTTTCTCCAGATGGTATTTTTGTTACTCGGTCCGGTCGATTATCGACCGGATTTCGAGTCGCAGCCGGCTCCCAGAGCCGTTGCGCATACCCCAACTTTGAAAGGCCATATCTCCCTCGATGCTTGTCTGATTCCGGCGAAACAACTTCCACCGGATTCAGCGACTTGTCAACTTTCAAGGGCAATCCTCCATTTTAGGATCCGAGCAGTTTTTGAGTCGCCAGATCCGCCGGAGCGGAGTTTCCATTTCTGGTGGCTCGTCAGCGCCTCCCGGCGCCGCACTTGGGCATGCGGAGGGGCAATTTTTCAACAGTAGAAGCAGTAGTAACACTACAATAGGAACATAGCAGTGGCGGCGACTGCAACAGTGAAGCAGCAGCAGCATCGGCTACAACAGCAGTAGTATCATGGCAGTAGCAGACACAGCTTCTACCTTGCACTGCACAGCAGCTGCGTGATAGCTACTGCAAAGAAGTGCTGCTATTTAGCAGCAATGAGCATCTGCACAGCAGCTACGCATCTACGAGGAGGTGCTGACAAGGTCAACCCTCCTCCTTAGTGACGTGGAGTCTGCATGAGTTAAAAAAACCGTCGGCTTTGGCAGCGTAAAACAGTCTCAATTTTTTTGCCGGTGTTTTTATGCTTGTGTAATTTTTTTTACGTCGTCATGAACACTATTGACGTCATCAATTTTTGGTCAAATCATTTTTTCCAGCACTTCAATTCCTCGAGAAATGCAAACAGTTCATTCATTCGTTCATTGCATTTTGACATTCAGACCCATACTGAGCAGCGTGCATCATACCAGGCACTGACATGGAAAAGGAGCAGGCTGATCCCTCCGGCTCCTGCTCCCTGTTGGATTCATTGAGCCGATGCACTCAAGCAATTGACCAACTGCAAGAGGCATAGGATGAGATCAAGCGCCAGTTGCAGGAGTAGTGCACTGCTCTCTAAAACATTTAGACCTTTCTGTAAAGGCTATCCGGAGGACAACAGACTCCACCTGGCACAGCCGGATCTACACCGCAGGGCAGCTGATGTCAGACTTTTTAATGGCTGGTCTGAGAATCTGTCTGTCTGAGCAGCTGTTCGGTAGTCACAGAGTGCTGAAGTAAGCAATGCAATCAAGAGAAGAGAAGTGAGCAGTGATGCGGGAGGAGGTCAATTGTTAAAATTTCTTGATTGATAGATGAACTGAAGCAAGCGAGTACATGGATCTAATTGCCCTTATGTAGGAGTCTACCACTCGATAGTACCCCTGTGAGCTGGAAGTGCTAGTTCATTACTGCTAACATATGTGCATGTCTGGTGTCACCGAAGCACAATTGTCTCTATCCTCCATGTCTTTCGGTCGTGTCATTTCCAACACATGAATCCTTTGTGCACTTATCCGTTGAGGTCCGTGTGGACGATTGTTGGCGTGACACCGGAGATGTTCCAGTCCGCTCGCTGGTTTTCTCTTCTTTACTTCCGACACACCCCTTGAAGGGAACCAGCGTATGATGCTCAAGTGTTACTGGTCCTTATTCCTAGAAGGTAGACCAGAGTGGCCTTTGAGGCCACAGGTTGGACCTGCACCTCGTTGTTTTGCACCTTCTCTCAAAGGAAGAAGTAGCGAAGCTCAATGTGCTTGGTCCGTGCATGAAAGACCAGGTTGTGTGAGAGCAATGGTGCTCTCACCAAATAACATGAGCTGGGGGAGCATCCTGTACGAGGCTGTTACGGTGCCTGTCGCGGGCCTCAACGAGGAGGTAGACAAAGTAAACGAGGTGGACGAGGCGGTATGTGGGAGCAGTCTTGTAGGGGGCGTTATGCCGAGGCACATGCGCAAGGTTACTTGGACGAACTAAGGGCTGAGGATATCCAAGTCCCTTCAGTGAGTGTTTCATCCAGAGGGGTTCTTGGGCAGCCATCGTTCCTGCATACAGTTCAGATTCACAAAATGACAGGGAGACAGAGGAAGACCAGGTTGAACGTGAGCAAAGGTGGAAACCATATCCTTCTGAGGGCCTGTGGTTGGCTTGATCATGTGCTCAAGAAGAATCGCTGTATCCTTCAAAGATGATTGGACCTGTCCCTCCTAGTTCAAGGTAGGAGGAAGAGGCTTCACCAAGATACCGTAACACTCACTTTGCTGCTTTCCAGTGACTGTCACCATAGTTTCCATTTTCCATGTATCGTGACAGGACACTGAGGGGAAAAGAAAACTTAGGACGAGAGCATACTATAACATACATCAGGGATCCCACTAGTTCTGGATAGGGTTCTGGTGATGGTGAGCTGACAGTGTATGCTGGTGACATGAGCTGATGACCCACAGTCATGGGAGTATGTGCCCCCCAACTGTCTTCAAGTCCGAAGTGCTTCAGCAGGGAGGTGATGTATGGTTCCTGCAAGAGATTGATGAGGCATTTCTCTTGGTCGCATCAAATGTCAATCCCCAGGTAGTGTATCAGTTCCTTGAGATCTTTCATGGTGAAGCAATTGAGGAACGCTGCTATTAGTGCCTGCAAGGCCATGCCGTTGGTGGAAACCAGAGGTAGATCATCAGCACAGATCAGGATGTAGGAGGTTTCTCCTGGCCGAGAGCGTAGAAAGCTGTAAGAAAATCCATCACGTGCAGTTCCATGTCCTGAAAGGCTATAATGTGGAGCAAGGCTCGCAGAGTAGTCAGTTTGCCGGTTGGAGAGAATGTATCAAAGAAGTCCACTCCGTAGCGCAGTGAGAACCCTTTTGCTACATGTCAGGTTTTAATTCCTGTGGATTTGCCTAGATGGATCTTGACTCAAAAACCCCTTTTCCTCTCACCACATTTGTTTGTGGTGGATGAAGAACGACGGTGTAGGTGGAGGTAGCCTTGAAGGAGGATAGTTCAGTGGAAATGGTGACACGCCACTGACCGGCCTGAGGGCCGGTCAGTGCTTTGTCATATGTGATGGGCATAGCAACTGGAGCAGACTGGATGGTGGTGCTGAGTAGAGGAAGTTATGGGAAGTGGCATTTCCAAGGATTCATGGAGGGGGTTGGTCATCAGAGAATACTCAGGGTGTGGCCAGTAGCATAGGATGGAAGGAAGGAGATTCGATGCAGTTCAATGGCGGTCTTCTCAAATATTGAGGTATCCATCTCTGTCAGGAAAGATAGTTCCAGAGTTAACTGTTGTACGCGGCGTCATAGCCGTGCCACTTGACCCGATACTCAGTCGTTTTTCCACGATGTCGATGTCCAGGGATATCTCTAATGACTTACTTCATATCCCCTTCCACTTGTACAGGAGGTGGAGGTGTGACTTCTCTAAAGGGGAAGTAATCACTGGGATCCCAGTATTGCTTCTTCTTGCTGATGTGGAAGAGAAGGTGGATCACCATGCTGTCAGGAAGGCGAAGGTGAGAAACGACAGGGGATTGCATGCACTCCATCTCAAATGATCCCAACCAGCAGGGTTTGAGCTTTGCCAAGTCCTGTCCTCGGAGTTTGATGTTTGCACAGCTGAGGAGGATGCAATTGCAAGTGCTGAATACGTTATCACTGCGATATCGGACGGCTGTCCGCTTTATGTTTGCTTGGGTCTTTGCAAGGGTCTACCTAGTTTCCTCCCAGATGCTTGCGCAAGTCCCAACGGTGAATGCCAACCATGGAAATGTTACTCTGACTCTACAATCTAGCCGGTGTGGCAGAAATTTTGCCGTACACCACCTTGAAAGGTATTTTACCTGTTGTGATGAAAGTTGCATAGTTATATGCGAGTTTGGTGGTTGGAAGTTTTGTTGTCCACTTTGTTTTTTGTGGTTTGTATGAATTTCAGAGAAGTTGTTTCAGCGTATAATTGGTTCTCTCCGTTTGCCCATCGATCTTTGGATGGAGTGCCGTAGATAGCTGGATCCGAATGCCGTAGCGTGTCATCAGTTTGTGCCAAAAACAACTAATGAAGTGGTCTTCTCTGTCATTGATGATGGTATGTGGACTTTGTGCAGCTGTATGATCTAATCTAGAAACAGCCACACTGTTCTTTCTATGGGGGCGGTGGTCATCGTCGCGATCAAGTGCGGCATTTTAGAAAATCTGTCCGCTACGAAGAGGATGGCGTCATAGCCCTCGGATGTTGCAGGCAATTCCGTCGCAAAATCTATGTTGATGTCGGTCCACGGTTTCGTCCAAATGCGTAGGTTTTGAAGAGGACCAGGTGGCCGCGTGCCATGAGACTTTTGTTTCTGACAGGTGTTGCATGATTTGAAGAAGGCCGCCACATTGGTCTGTATGTTTTCGCACCAGTAGTACTTCACCAGCTTCCTACGCATTTTTTCTTTGCCAAAGTCTCCACCAGAACCGGTGTTGTGGCACTCCCCCAATAGCATTCGTTGTAATTCCTCGTTTATAGGAACGATGACCTAGTGAGTGACTGAACGTCGCCAATAAGGGTCGTCAAACCAAAACTTGGTTTTGTTGTACTCACCGAAATCCTCGTAACCCTTTGTGAAAAGCCTCGTTAGGTACGGGTCTCATCCGATGAGCAATGCACCAATCTCAGCCATCAAATCCAGTTGTCAATTGAGAGAATCCACAACATTTGTTTTTCGAGGGCGGTATTCAATGTTGTAGCCGAAGTTGGGCTCGAGGAACTCCATCCATTGATTTTTTCAACGGCTAAGATTTAGCTAGGTCTTGAGATGTTTAAGGGCCTGATGGTTGGTGCGGACAATGCGTCACCAGCATTCCAAGTAGCATCTCCATGTTTTGAACCCGTGCACGGCTGTGAGCATCTCCTCTTCATGCACCGCGTAGCTAAGTTCAGGTTCGCACAGTTTTCCCAAAACGTACTCGACCGGTTGTTTTCAACAGTCATTGTCTTCAAGGAGATCGACTCCGATCGCTTGATTGGACGTATTGGTGGCCATGATGTATTCCACCATTGGATATGCCAATCATAAGGCTAGCCCTAAGGTGAGAGTGCTTCTCAAAGAGTTTAACGCTTCTTGTTTGCTGTCCCCTCAATGCCACTTGGTGGTTTTCCAAGTGAGATCGGAGAGAGGCGCTGACTATTGTGTGTTATCCTTTATGAATCGACGGAAGTAGTTGCAGAAGCCAAAAGATACCTAGCGATCTCAAACATTTGTGGGTGTTGGCCAATCAAAGAATGCCTCCATCTTTTTTGGGTCCACAGTGATCCGTCCGCCACCTTTGATGTGGCCCAAAAACCCGGTCAAATGGCGACCAAAGTCGCACTTTGAGAGTTTTCCAAATAATTTCTCTTTGTCAAATCTTGAGAACTCTTCAAAGATGTCCATTGTGCTCCTTTGGATTGTGACTGTACACCAAGATGTCGTCGAGATACACAATGACAAATTTTTCGAGGTATGGGTAGATTATGTTCTTTATCGCCACCATGAATGTTGCAGGGGCGTTCATGAGTCCAAACGGCATGACCGTGAACTCAAAGTGCCCATATCTGGTGCGAAATGTTGTCTTCTCAACGTCCTCATCACATACACGGATCTGATGATAGCCATTGTGTAGGTCAATTTTACTGAACATTCGGGCCTTGTGGAGTTGGTCAAAAGGTTTGTTTGCTCGTGGGAGGGGGTAGCGGTTCTTGATGGTAATGTCTTTCAGCACTCGGTAGTCCATTCACATCCGCATCTCTGCGGTTGTCTTCTTTTCAAAAAGAACAGGTGTTGCGTAGGGTGATGTGGAGGGTCTCGTGAAACCCTGACCGAGCATCTTGTCCACCTTATTCTTGAGTTTGGTCAAATCGTTATCGCTCATTCAACAGGTTCCCTTTACTGTCTGAGTGTTGCCCAGCTTCAGGTCTATGTGATGGTTGATATTGCAGTATGGTGGTACTCTTGGCACAGTTTGTTGGGGAAAACCCCTTTGAACTCCTCAATGAGCTCCACTAATTCCTTTGGTACGGCTGCAAGCTTTTCAAGTGTCCAGATCGTGGATGTCGCCTCGGCCGTTATGATTTCTTCCTCTGCCCCTACTTCCACATGGACTAGCCACGCTTGGGCTCTGCGTTTCATAGAGGGCTTGGCCACATCCAGAGATATCGGATGGCGTTTTATGACTACAGCAACTTCCTCTACTGCTTCCACCTTTGTTGCTTTCTACAAGAACCGTTACGTCGATGGTCGCTTGACCAGAGGGCGGTATCTCTTTCCTCCATTAATGCTAATCTATAACATTCTGCTGCTCTAGTCAATCCGTACATTGTGCCGGTACAGAAAATCCCGCCCGAGGATGATTTTTTGGTCGCTCATTGGGCAAGTCTTCCAGACCGTTGTGTCGTGTAAATGTTCGATTTGTAGCCGGAGTGGTTCGTGAAATCGACAGATCTGTAGTCCTCCGTCGATGGCTTTTCCTTCAAACACTCTTGGTTCATTCTGTAAACCCTGCTTCCGAACCAAATCATTACAAACAAAACAGTGAAAAGCTCCTCCATCCAGAAGTGTCAGTACTCTTTCGTGACTCTTAGAGCCCCGCAATTTCACTTGGAGCAGTATCATCGGTTGGTCGTCCTCGTACCCCTCGTCGAACTTTGCTACATCAGGAACTCTTTTATGCGGAGATGTGAGCCACCCAGGTGGGCGATTGGTCGGTGCATATCGTCTGACTGGATAAGATCCTCACTGTTAACTCCTATCATTTGATGTTTTTGGACTCTTTGTTATTTTTTGGCAACTTCCCCACCTTTTTGGCTTGTTGTTGTCGTTTTTGGAAGTCACGCAAGACATGACCCGGTTTTTCGCAAGTCTAGCAGAGCCGTTCATCGTGCCAATCGACGATGCCCATCTCCAAAGGAGATGAAGTTTCTGTTGACTATGACTTCCCACGGTAAAAGGTTGTGGCCTTGGGCTTGCTAGCCAGTGGATTGTTGCATCTGAGCGTTGTCGTCGGCACTGTCAATGCGGTTGGCTACTGCGATCAATCGCGGAAGATCGTCTTGGATACCAAAACTGGTGATTGCTCACCGAATATCTTCCTTGAGGTCATTGTTGTAGTACAAGTATAGTTTGTTGGGGGCGAGGTTACTGCCAGTGATGATTTCATGGAAACGCCGGGTGTACTTTGTTACACTAGACTGCTAACGTAGACGTTGAAGTCAGTACCATGCGTCAGACCTCTTGTTTGGCTTCCCAAAGCAAGCAAGGGTAGTGTGTTGCAAGTCGCTCCACGTTTTCGATGGGATGAGAGAGTCTTGCCATGTCGGATTCATCTATTCAAAAGGTAGTATGATTGTAGTCGACAATGTGAGAGCAGTCGCATGAGCCGTTGATGCAGCTCTGCCGGTCTCCTGCTACCGTTGGATGGTCTTCACATCACACAACCAACTCAAAATCTTGCCACACAAAATCGAGGCCGCGAGGTCAATTTTTTTTTTTTTTTTTGTTGTTGACCATAGCGGTGAAGTTCACCTTCAAACACGTCAGCAACATCATGACCATTGTTCCCGTAGAGTTTACGGGATCGAATGGCTTGGAAAGTGCCGGTCGGATCTGGGGTTCACTCAAGACTTGCATATTTCTCTGGGTGAGCGCTGCTTCGCGCGCACGAGAAACTCAAAGCTCCTCCATCGTCACATCGAGCTGTTGTAGCATATGGGTGTAAAGGATCTTGAGTCCCTACAATTTCTACTACAGGTCTTCATTGATTCACGCTTGTCGGTCGGTGCCTCCCATTGTAGCAGGTGTCAACCCAACGGGCTGCGGCGTAGGCAAATGATTTTCTGAGTCCAAAGGTTCTGTCACCGGATTTGCCGTTGGGTCTGTCGGTGCTGCACCATTTTCTACAAAGTTTGTCACTGCCGCCTGGTTCACCTGGACAGCGTTGTTGTTTGCGTGCTGCTGATCCGCCATTGCCAAAGTATTGTGATGTGAGCCATCACCGTCTGTTTTCACAGCTTGCTATGACCACTTGGTTGTCTTCATGCGCGTGCAGATCCTTGATGCGGAGGCAGCTGGTGCTGGATCACTGACGAGTGGTGGCTCCACCCGCCAACATCTGCTAGACAGCTGCCACGGCGTCCTGGGTGCTTTCCGGGGAGCTTTGCGATTTTTTTGCAGACGCTAGAGTTTTCTTGGTGGACTAGCTCTTGAGCTTTGTTTGCATGTTTTGCATTTTCTATCCACCGATTGATGCCGGAGTTATGCGTGTGACCAGTTGTAGCATCTGGCTCAAGATTTTGCATCTCTAGGTTCAAACGGTGTTGTGTTTGGATACCTGTGCGCATAGTTACGGCCAAAACAGTGGTTTTGCGCCGGTTTTAGGACATGCCGACACTGTCGCGTGCGTCACCCGCCGTGCGCCACATCAACTATTTATGCTGTGTACTTGTTAGTTTTCATCTCTTTCTGCATCACTAAGCTACTGGAGCTTATGACACTTTGCGCGTCTCCCTAGCCTGACCTTGCTGTTTATTGCACCTACTTACTCACTAGTGCGCCAGCTGACTGGACAGTGTCGCCACATCAGCAACAGTAAGGTTACGAAGCTTTCTAGCAGTTTCTCATGGTATCAGAGGTGTAAGACCTCTCTCACTGAGCTGCACCGCAGACACGTAGAACCAACAGCGATACTGAGAGTCATCGCCGTTGCCGTATCCTGGGATTCATTGCATCCATTTGGAGCAGCGACATCACCACGAAATTCCCACCACCACACCGGGTGAGCTGCAGCAGTTTCCAACTCCAGCAGCCACGTCGAGCAGCAGAAGCAGCACTGGGTGGAAGCAGCAGCCGTGTCTGGCTGCCCGTCTCTACAAAAGAAAGGGAAAATTAGCTTGCAGCAACGTGCAGCAACGGCTGCGAGCAATGGCAGCGCGCAGCGGCGGCAGCAGCTTGCAGCAGCCGTGGCGTGAGCAGCCGCGGGCAGCAACAGCAGCACAGGAGCGGTAGCAGATGTAGTAGTAGCAACACAGCAGTAGTGGCCACGGCCACAGAAGCAGTAGCAAGCAATGCTGCTGCATAGTACTATTCCGCAGCACTGCTACACAGTTACGCAAAAGCTACGCAACATTACGTAGGGCTACGTAGGGTTGCACAGATTTGCGCAAGCCTGCGTAGGGCTCCCCAAGGCTGCAGAGGGCTATGAAGGACAGGGGCTGACGCGGTCATCACTACCGAGGAGTTCGCATGACTTCCAAAAGAGAAAAACCGCTGGCGTAGACTACGCCAACATAAAAAACTCTAGTTTTTTTCCCTGGCGTAACACTGACGGCACTATTGGTTTTGCTGACATCAGCAATTTCGAGGACAAAAGGTCATTCTTTTTTTTTACATTTCAACTCCTCAAGAAATGCTTCGGTTTCTTGTTCGGAGCATCTTTGACGTTCGGCCCCATACTCAGCACTTCGATGGCGCCAGTGCATGACAAAGGCAAAGGCCTCGGTGACCCCTCTTCTTCCTCCTCTTCGGGCATCATGAGCCCACGGTCACAGTCACTTGCGATCGATGAGCTTCGTCGGACTCACGATGAGATACACAGGCAGCAGCTGTGGCAGAGCGACGCATTGTAGGAGAATACTGAGCTACTACAGGGTTGTTCGGAAGCCTCATAGTAGCCACCTGGAGGATCTACTAGAGCTACACCATCTGTTCAGTAGTCTACACCGTACACACCGCCGTGGCCTCAGCACCACACATCACAGGTTGACACCTGGGATGAGGAGGAGATAGAGCATGACACACGCGAGATGAGATTCGTGTCCTTGAAGTGCACATTCGTGAGCTACATCTGGGGTCACAGCCTCTCACCCTGCAACCTTCTCGCTATCAAGATCAGGCACGGTGTTTTGCTCTGTTCACTCTTGGTGGCATTCCTCTCACTGGTGGTCTCCCTATACCCCGTCCTCTATCTCCCAAGCCCGAGGTCACCTTCCCCACGGAGCAGCAACCGAAGGACTTTGAGACACCTCCACCCCGTTACAATAGTGACGAGAGATTCGATTGCTGGGAGACGTTGTTTTAGGTGTGGGCCGATTTTGAGAGCATCTGGCCTTACTACCACAGTTAACACCAGACTCGCAACACTCACCAGGTCCAAAAAGCATAGAGAACAATGTGCGATCTTCTCTAAGCCATGCCATGGGAGGCTGTGGTCGAATTTTGCCCCTTTCTGGGTGAGACCGGGACCGGGACTGGAGCAGATCCACGTCTGGGCTAGGAGCTGGCCCTGACTCTTCTCGCTGCAGTGACCGATGCTAAGAGGGTCGCTCGACTACGTGAGTTTCACTCCCTCCATCAGGGTCTCACGGAGCTTTCGGTTGACTGCTGGAGGCGCATGATGTGCCTTTACACGCACCTTAGGACCGGTGGCGGGACGCAGTTGTGGGAACTTGACACTATCGTGATGGGGGCACACTTGGACCACATGAAGCCCTTTACGGACTTCGACCGTTTGGCTTTCTCTAAGTTTTCGGAGTCACTCCAGCTGCTTCCGTGGGCCCATCGCTACTTCCTCCAGGCCACATTGGCTCATGAGGCTGCTATCACCCATCAGCAAAGTCCACTTGTTGCAGCAGTGATTGCGACCCCTCCTACGCCTTTGTCCCAGCTCACCAGCCCCACCTCCACCGCTTCCTCATCCTCCTCCTCTACCTCGAGCGGCCACACTCAGGGCATTGCAACTGCTGTACAGGGGAAGAAGGGGAAGAAACGACACGGGAAGGGACAGTAGTAGCATCACCAGCAGCTGGTGCGTAGTGGTAGTAGACGTTCTGTCCACTGCTACAACTGTGGAGGCGCTCACCGCTACACGGAGTGTGAGCAGCCCCTTGACTGGACTCGGATCATGCGCAACCTTCAAGCGGCGTACTTGTAATTTATTTCTTCGAGTGACACATGGCCAGGGCGCGCCGTGACTACGATTGCAGCAGATGCGTCCATTTCATCAGGCGGCAGCAGTGATATAGACCCTCGGGATTGCATGATCATGGAGCTTTTTCACCTACTGGCGCTTCGTACTCAAGGAGGTACGCATGTGTTGTCACAACTGAGTGGTCCCGTGGCAGCTTGTCTCACTGCGTCTGTTGCCCGTGATGATGCTTGTGGTGGCGCTCAGTTGGGTTGCAATAAGGATGGACCTGACAGTACAGACTGGCTTGACGAGTTACAAATCCGTGTTGTTCATCGTTGTCCTCAGTCCTCTACTGAGCTTCTAGCTAAGGGAGAGTGTTCTGTGGCATGTTACTCAGAGTCGACGACTGGTCATGAACCGAGTGGCACCTGGATCATTGACTTTGGTGCAACCGATCACACAACATGTCGTCATAGTGACTTTGTTGTGCTGGGTCCCGTTGCGTCTGTTCGGTCCATTCGCACAGGGTCCGGTCATTTGTTTCCTGTGCAGAGAGTTGGGGTTGTGCGGTTTGATGGTTCGTCTGGCCCCTTGTACATTTTTTATGTGCTCTTTGTCCGTGCTCTTGAGCTCAGCCTGCTCTCTGTTCGTGCATGCACCAAGATGGACCTCACTGCCGAGCACTTTGTACTTAGTACTCTTGATACACGTGCCATCGTGCTTTGTGCACGATGGCACGTGTATCAAGAGTACTAAGCCTATAACCCCATCTGACATGACGGGCAGGATGCTCTGAAGGTGGATGATCCGGGAGAGCTGGGGGAGACAGTGGGCGTGACCTTGTACTTGTGCCTGATTGGCTCTTTGATGTACTTGGCCACCATTACACGAGCCGAAATCACCTTCGTTGTCAACCTCCTTGCACAATGTTCCTTGGGCAAGAGCCCTTGACACGGTTGTGCGAGTGGTACAGTACGTGGTGTCTACACCATACCTCGGACTCTACTTTAAACGGCAATGTTTGGTGGTAGTTGACGGCTACACAGAGAGTGACTGGGCGTGGAGTCCTGATGGGTGCAGTCGTACAGTATACGTGTTCCTGCTTGGTGACACCACTGTGTCGTGGCGCAGTGGCAAGCAGGGTTGTATTGCACGTAGCTCAACAAAGGCCGAGTATGTAGCTCTGGGGGCCGGGGCTGTTGAGGCAGTGTGGCTCCAGTGTCTGTTTTGTGAATTATGTTAGTCGATGCCGTGCGTCATTCTGTGATGTGACAACCAGAGTGCTCTTACCATTGCAGAGAACTCTAGTGTGTTTCATGCACGCACAAAGCACATCGTCGTTGAGCATCACTCTGTGCATTATCTTGTGGAGCGACACGTGTTCTCCGTCATCCGGGTTGGCACGGACATGCAGCAAGCACACTTCTAGACCAAGGCACTTGCGTGCGGAAAGTTCATGGTGGACATTTGTTTCTTGGGCTTTGTCCCTTGTCTGAGAGTGGCTGAGAGTGGGGTGTGTGAGTATTGGTTGTTGAGCATCTTGTTGTGCACTTGTGTCAGTTTTGCACATGTATGGACATGCGTACAATCGGGTCATGGGGGAGTGTTGTGATGTGAGCCGTCCCCGTCTGTTTGTACAGCTTACTGTGACCACTCAGTCGTGTCCATGCTTGTGCAGATCCTTGATGTGGACGCTGCTGGAGCCGGAGCACCAACGAGGGGTAGCTCCGCCCACCAGCAGCTGGCACACAGCTGCCATGATGTCCTGGGTACTTGCCGGGATGCTTTGTGATTTTTCTACAGATGCTAGAGTTTTCTCTGTGGACTTGTTCTTGAGCTCAATTCACATGTTTTGCATTTTTTGTCCACCGATCGATGCCAGAACTATGTGTGAGACCAGTCAAAGCGTCCGGCTCAATCTCTAGGTTCAGACAGTGTTGCGTCTGGATACCTGTGCGCAGAGTTATGGCCAAAACAGTGGGCCGGCTTTAGGAGAAACAGACGTTGTCACGTGCGTCACCCGTCGTGCACCGCGGCAGCTATTTATGCTGTGTGCTTGTCAGTTTTCATCTCTCTCTGCTTTACTAAGCTATTGGAGCTTATGAGACTTTGCATGTCTCCCTAGCCTGACCCTTGCTGGTTCTTGCACCTGCTTACTTGCTAGTGCGCCAGCTGACTAAACGGTGTCGCCACATCAGCGATAGCAAGGTTAGGAAAATTCCTAGTAGTTTCTCACAAAGTACTCATTGGGAACTGCTGTTTTTTGCTGGTTGCGCTCGCTTTATTCACCATCGTCAATGCGAGGTGTGCGATCTTTTGGATGTTGGAGATACGCTAAGGACTCGTACACGGTTGTCACCAAGTGGTCAATGCGTTGGTTGCTCCACATGAGGTGGAGGACAAAAGACAATTTGGGAGTTTGGGACAATTGGATAAACTTTATCAAGTGTACATCAATGACAAGTGTTGATTGAGTTAAGCACATGTATACAATGTCAAATAGGAAAGAGGCATACGTTGGGTCATTGGCGTTCGAGCCAAGCGGCGCGTGTGAGGTCGCACCATGAGTGGCAGATTCGCGAAGCTCCGCCGAGAAGTTGGGGGGCTTCGCGAACATCGTGAAGCTTCTTTATGAAAGTCAAGCGTTGTCGAGACATCGGCCAAACGATATCAAAACATTGATGTGGTTTGCGACACTTTTGTCAACCATTCTGGAAAGTGGTCAAATTTGTCAGAAACTTCTCGAACAGAACAACAGGGGTTAGAGTTGTTGGCAAAAATGCCCTCTATCAAACGGCGTAAAAACCATGAAGTCGTCACGTTATGGGCCATGAATGTAAGGAAACAATCACCCACTTGTGAGTTTTACAGACTAGTGTACGTCAGGGACAAAACAAAGCCCATCCTCATAATGGGCGCAACACTAGGATGTTCCGGCGTGAATAGGGACAGCTTGTAAGTCTGCCCTGTTTTTGCACCCCCGCAAAAGCAAGAAGGCTTCCACTTCCAGGCAATCGAGTCTTTCTTTGCGCCAACACAGTGTGGGTGGGATCCGCCTGCAACCTCAAAGCCAGGTGAGGGCAGTCAAGTTCACAACGCTACTGACGTCATTGGCTGTCACCTCCAAACTACTGTTACGCCGCATGCTATTGATGGGGTGGTTGAAGCTACACAATGCAACTGCTTAACATGGAGGATGCTGGTGCTACACATTGTGTATCATGCAAGCAGTTGCGAATTGCAGCACTGCCTTACTACAGCTACGCGCTTATGGCTAGGCAAGATGCTACAATTGCATTTTGTGTTTCTTGTAAGTCGTGGCCCCGAGTTTGCTGCGCTATGCTTTTGTAGCTACTCGCTATAGCTGGAATGATGTACGCCGCTACATGCATGTAGCACGTTGCACTAACGTGACTGCTGCTGCTATGATGTGCTGTTATAGAGTTGCAATGCTGATGAGACTGCCCACTACAGTTATGCTCACTCTGCACACATAACAAAACACTGCTTGCACAGAATTTCCACGCTTCTTGCAAGATGCTCTACCACTGCTAACACGCTTCAAGCATGCTTTTGTCATACTTCTTTGCATGTAGCTGCCACACTACTTCCACGCTGTTGCTGTGCTGCTCGCACGGTGTTCTCATGTTGCTTGCACATTGCTTGCTGCTGCTTAGCGCGCTGGTCAACCACTCACACTGCCATTATTCGTTGAGGGATGAATTGACCTTGAAGCCCGGGTTCTGGCCTTTTCCTGATGCAAGGATCCGCATAGCCCAATCCATCAGCGCCGGAGCCCGTGTTCCGGCGGTGGTCAACAAGAGGGCCCACCAGGTGCCGGCGCGATTCGAGATAGCCGGGATGTTACCAGGCTCGCTATCTTGGACGACTGTTTGCGGGCATGAAGTGCCCAAAAGGCATCCGACGGTATCGTGAGATCCTAAACCGTGCGCTATGGAAGGACAACGCGGTAGGAACCTATTCTACCCATTCGTTCTGTTGGGCTTCGCCCCATGATTGAGGGTGGTTGAGTGTGGGATGTGTGTCTGTGTCTCATCTGTTTCACACCAACTATTGTACTTGTCCAGTGCTGCACGTGTATGGACATGCGTACCATTGGGTCATGGGGGAGTGTTGTGATTTGTGACATTCTTATACAGTCTACTATGACCACTCGGCCGTGTCCATACTCGTGCAGATCCCTGAGGCGGGTCCTGGTGACATCGGAGGAATGATGGGCGGCGGACTACGAGCTTAGAGCTGGCCGACTACAGTTCCAGAGACCCGGACACTGCCGTGACTCCCTGCTGTTTTTCTGTAGCCTGCGGGAGTCTTTTCGGCGGACTGGCCATGAGCCCAATCTGCATGTTTTTGCATTGCATGTCCACCGTCTGATGATGGATGCATGCATGTGACCAGTCGTAGCGTCCGTCTTGTGATCCTGCACGTCTAGGTTTAGACGGCGTAGCATTATGACATGTGTACGCAGAGTCATGGCCAAAACAATGGTTTTGGGCCGGTTTTTAGGGCAATTCTTGGACCGCCGCGTGTGATACCCGCTGTGCGCCGCGGCAGGTTTTTAGGCCATGGACCTGTCATTTGTTAACTCTCTCTGCAAATGCTATTGAAGCATTCAGACAATTTGCCTTGTGTCCCCTAGCCAAACTCTTGCCGTTGCGTGCACGACTTGTGACTGTCGTCACGGTCTGATCAGGCACTGACGCCTGGTCAATGGGAGTGCTGCTAGGAAGCTTCCTTGTATCTTCTCAGCCTCCTCGACGGTCGGGCTGCCGGCGGTCACTGCCACCGCAGATGCTGTCAGCATGCGTCATGCACTGGATTTGACTGTACCATTGCGTCTGCAGCGTCATGCTCTGTCTAGGGTCCATGTCTCATGTTGCGTGGCACTGTTTGGCATCATGGACCATCATACACACTACCTGGGTTCGAGCAGCCATAACTGTTTGCTGCTATTTTTGTAGCTGTTTCTGACCAAACGACTGTGTTCTCAGCGTCGGTGTTTTGGTATGGTCCAGTTTTTAGGCAAAACGGACGACGCCTGGATTTTGGGCTGTCTGATATGCTCACCGAGAAAACCACACACTCTCACATGCATGTCAGGCAAACGCCACATACTCAGCCTCAAAACTGTTGCGTGTAATTCACCCTTGCTTGCCACTGCGCCAGGATAAAGTCGTGCAGCCAATCAGAAAGATCTAGCATGTGGGACTCTTACCGTTCGGAGTGCCGGCCCAGTCACTGTCGATATAGCCCACCGCGACCACAGACGACTGGCGGCACAATATGAGACCTCACCAAGGAGTCGAGACAACATAGCATAGTACTCGAATTGCAGCCTCAAAGTGGAGATGATGCGGCTCCTGAGAAAACTCAATCAGGAGGTTGACAGAGAATGCGATGTTTGGGCGCGTCGTCTTCGCGAGGAACATCAATGACCCGATGACTCATAGATACGTGGTCACGTCAACTGGCTCCCCTACAACAGCTGGGTCAGAACTCTTGAGATTCACTTGACCATCAGGTGACATGGGTGAAGATGCGCTCGGGAGGAGGGACAGGTCTTCGGGGAAGTGAGTGGACACGGTCTGCACATAAGCAGCTTAGTGGAGGAACAGGATAACCTGGGAGCAATCATGCTCGAGCTCCATGCCCAGGAAGACTCGGACAAACCTGAGATCCTTCATCTGGTAGGTGGTCTGCAGCATGTCTTTGACACGCTGGATGGCCACCATGTCCAGAGACGCAATGAGTAGATCGTCAACGTAGACTAGAATAGTGGCAAAGGTCTGGCCTCACGGGCTAACGAACAGTGCGGGGTCAGCAGTGGTGTGCAAGAGGCGACCTCGGAGGAGCATGCTGCTGATCTCCTGGTTCCAGCAATGAGGCGACTACTTCAGACCATAGAGGGCCTTCCGCAGCCGCCGGACTCTCCCAGTGGCGTCGTCGAAGCCTTGGGGTTGCACCATACAAAGCTCCTCACCCTCCAACGAGCCATAGAGTAGGATGTTGCTCACGTCCATCTAATGCAGTTCCTATCCATGTTGGGCAACCAAGCTTAAGAGCGCCCGGCTAGTGGAGAACCGACCAACTGGGACAAAGATCTGGTCGTAGTCAACCCCGAGGACCTGAGCAAACCCATTGGCTGTGAGGCGGGCCTTGTACTTGTCCAAAGACCCGTCCGGCTTGCATTTGCACCGAAAGACCCACTTGGCACCGATGGCCTTCCGACCTAGAGGGAGTTCCACGAGGTTATACACGTTGTGCCCTCGGATAGCATCGAGCTGATCGGCGTAGGCAGCATCCCAATGTGCAACCTCAAGAGAGGATCGAGCCTTGCGTAGGGTGGCTGGATCCTCCCGACGTGATATGGAGTGGACTGAGAGAGCGTGTACATCTTGAGCTCCATGTGAGATGCACGTGAGTGCAGCCATAACGACATGCCAATGCTCGTGATGGAGCATGGCGTAGCCTAGTGCGGAGCCCGGGTGAATGTCTGCAATGATGGCCGAAGTGGTCAGGCCAAGGGCCTTGGTGCCGAGGTCCCCACTCACAGCCGCAAGAGTGGAGGAGACACGTGGAGCGACAGGGGGCCGAAGCGCCACAGGGCGCGGTGCAGCGGTCTGTGCGCTCACTGACGGCTTCGGTCGGAGGCTACCGCTTGGGCCACGCTTATAGCGCAGTAGAGCAGGAGATGGCACCAAGTCCGACAGGCTAACAAAGGCGGACGTGGCTGCTGGCATGGAGGGACGAGCAGATGCGACTCGGGTTGTTGGCCCTGAGGGGCTAGTAGGTGCGTCTGGAGCTATTGGCCCGGAGGGGCCGGCGGATGCATCTGGGGATGCCAGCCTCGAGGTATCAGCGAGTGCGACTCGGGCTGCCGGCCCCGAGGAGCCAGCTGGCGCGACTGGGGCTGCTGGCCCGGAGGGGCCAACACACGCGACTAGGTCTGCCGGGATGAAGGGGCCAGCGGACGCCACTGGAGTTGCCGACCCCAAGAGACAAGCGGGCGCAACTAGGGTTGCAGGCTCGGAGGGGTCAGCAGGTGCGACTGGGGCTGCCGGCCCCAAGAGGCCAGCGGGCGCAACTGAGGCTGCTAGCTTGGAGGGGTCTGCGGGCACGACTGGGGCTGCCAGCCCTAAGAGGCCTGCGGGCGCAACTGAGGCTGCTAGCTCAGAGGGGTCAGCGGGTGCGACTAGGGCTACCGGCTTAAAGGGATGAAGTGATGTGTCACCCGGAAGCGGTAGGACAGAGGACGTACTCACCACTCCCTTACGCGACAAGAGGGACATGGATGAGCTGGAGCGAATAAGATCGCGTGAAAGCAACTCCTCAAAGAAGAGGGTATCACAAAACTTGACGATGTAGTGCCGAGACGGATCCCAGAAGCACCATGCCTTGGACTAACGAGAGACGTTGATAAAGGTGCAAGGACGACCGCGGGGGGCGAGCTTGCCACCCTGGTGCAGGGCGGGTTTCCACACAATGACCACGCAGCTCCAGGCACGAGCCAGGCGGAGGTCAGTGCGCTGACCGCACCAGTGCTGGTACGGCGTGGACTGGCAAGAAAAAGGCCCGTGGGGAATGTGGTTCCAGACCCATGTCATGTAAGCCATGGCTTCAAAGCAGAAGCCATCGGAGATACCAGACTCAATCCACATGGTGCGGACGGCATCAGCCATAGTGCAGTTCCACCGCTCGGAGACGCCTTTCTAAACAGGTGTGTAAGGCACTGACGTCTCGTGGTGGACACCGTGGGAAGAAAGAAACGTCATGACCTCGCCCATGCAATGACAACTGCAATCGTAGGAAAAGCGGCGAAGAGATCGACCAAATTTGTGCTCCTCAAAGACAAGCCAGTCCTAAATAGTGCGGGCAACATCGCTTTTCTACCGAAGGCAGAAGACCCAGCAGTAAGGAGACTAGTCGTCGGTGAGGGTGAGGACATATCGGCCACACTCGCCGACGGACTTGGTAGGGAAGGGACCCATGACATCGGAACGGACCAGATCTAGAGGGGTGGATGCACGGGAGGAACACTGAGGGTACGTGCACCAGTGCATCTTGCCCTGAGCGCAATCAATGCACTCCATGGGGCACGCCCAAGGGAAAGTGTCTCTGTCGAGGCCCTTGGTCGGCCCCGTGCGGAGCATGCTATCGATGACAGCAGAGTGGACGTGGCAAAGGGAGCGGTGCAGGAGGCGGGTGTGCTCCAAAGTGAGCATACTGGTGACAAACACATAGCCTGTGGCGGCCAACGGGGAGGGGACGGAAGGAGAGGAGGACAAGCAAGGGACATGCTACAGGTTGCCATGAACGGTGGCGTGAAGAACGCTAAGACCAGACACAACGACACAGTGCCAACACCATGCAAGTGCACAATGTCCATGCTCATGCCGTAAAGGGCAGTAACGGACAGGAGGCTGGGCTCAAGACCTGGGATGAATAGGACATCGGTCACGAAGACATCACCGGCAAGACCACAGAAACGAACGATGACGACGACGCGGACAGGTAACACCTCTCCGGAGCCCGTCCAGACACCGGAGACATCGCCAACAGGTTCAAGCATGCTAAAGGCCTCACAAGAGGCCGTCATGTAATGCGTGGCTCCGGAGTTGATGATCCAGGTCTCAGCAAGATCTTGGACCTGAGTCGCCATGTCATTGATATTCACATGGCAGAAAGTGAGAGACGTAAACGTAGTGGAAGGGGGCGCAAACCGAGACTGCCAATCATCAAGCTACACGACGTCATCACGAAAGGGGGCGGAGGAGATCACGGAAGACGGTGAGACCGACGAGGAAGCAGGACATGATTGTAGCTCAATCTCAGTCAAGTAGGGTGAGGGGGACGAGTAGGAGGTGACGCAACTCGCACTTCCCTAGGGGGGAGGGTAAGGCAGGCCGGGCTAAAGCGCAATGAACTGCTCCAGCTGATGCTCACGTGTGGACGGCCCGGGAGTGTAGACTGAGTGACAGCGCCTGAGCCCAGATAGAAGGAGGACAGTCCCGATGAAGCGAACACATGCGCCGACGGCTACAGATGATGTTGTTTTGGAGCTGGCATCTCCGCAACCGGTGTAACAGTCAGAGGAGTGGAGCTGTTGGACGGGATCGAGGCGTCTGGGGTAGCGACAGCTACAGCGGCAAAGGCGAGACGGCGCTCTCGCTGGTGACGCATGGTGGCGATGACGCGTGCCTTGTCTGTCGGTAGCAAGCACATGTACCACCCGTGCCCTTGCTGGCCACAGTTCTGGCAGACCGAGCCACCATCGCTGGACCCAGTCGACTGCTGCAGCTACTGATCCTTGCCTTTCTTGCTCCGTTTCTTCTTCTTCCTCGACGACAAGGATTTGGTGGATGTAGTTGCTGTGGGGGAAGCGACGGCCACTGAAGCGACGGTAAGGCAAGGGCATCTGTGCGCTGGAGGCGGGACTCGAGACGAGCTTCCTCAATCCTGAGGAAGAGCTCATATGCCCAGGGCATGAGGGTGCCCTGGGCCACCATGGTGGAGAGGATATCCTAGTAGTAGTGCACAAAGACGTCCGAGTACGCTTCGGTGGTACCGCGCTTGATGGTGAGGAGCGCGGCCAGAGGGGAGGGAGTAGATGTGTCGAGGTAACGGAGGATGTCCTCAGCCCGCTGCCAGTAAGCGGTGACAATCTCGGTCTCCCCCATGTAGAGGGAGTTGAACTCCCGTAGCAGACGACCGGTCTCAACCTCGCTAGACAAGCGATGGGGATGGGTGAGGCCGTGTCATGCGGCTGTATGGTCTAAGGTGCCGCAAGCGGTAAAGTCACCAAGAAAGGGCTTTAAGGCTAGGCAGGAAGCCGGAGGAGCGGCAGGGACGAGGGCGCGTACGGCGCGACCAGCGTAGCATTGCTCTCTGGCCTGAGTGGAGTCGTACGGAAGGGTGTAATTGGCCCACAAGCCTTCATCCTGTGCTTAGATGCGAAAGCTGAGCTCCCAGCTCCGGAACTGCTCGCTAGCCGGAAGTGGCAGGGGCGTAGTCTCAAAGTCCTTTTGCCTGCGACCGGCGTCCAGAGTAGGTCCAGGGACAGAGGTCACTCTCTGTCGCTGACACTGAGTTTGTTTCTGTGCCAGGTAATGCGTGACAGCGGACATAGCGGGGCTGGCGTGCCTAGGAGGAATGAATGGCAGCGGGGCACTGGTGGAAGTCCGTGAGGCTAGTGGCTATAGAGCTACAAGCTGCTCCGTCAAGGCGGCGAGCTGTTACTGAATGACAGCCAGGGGGCCAGGGGTGCCGGCGATGACGCCTGTGGGGGGGTTACCCCCCCCCCCCCCCCGGGGACCCCTGCTGCTGCTGCTATTGCAGCTCTTGCTCCTGCTGTTGCAGTTGCTACAAGAACAATGGGGGGGTTACCCCCCCGGGGGACCCCTACCCACTAGGGCTGGTAGCGATGGTGGGTTTTGGTACCCCTCTCTTTGTTTTTTTTTGTGCTGCTGATGTCAGTAGTGACATCAGCCGAGGTAGGCTGACGTCAGCACCTGCCGACGCGTTATCTATAAGGCTGCAGCTGTAGAGTTTCTTCCCCCCCTTTTTTTGGTGTTGATGACGTCAGTAGTGACGACAGTAGTGACATCAGCAGCGAGATGCTAACATCAATATCGGCCATTGTTGGGGCCGTTGTTGCATGGCTACAACGCATGCCGTTGTCGATACTGCAGCTATCACTGCTTGCCGTTTCTGCTGCTACGGCTCCTATTGTTGCTACAGCTGATGTTGTAGCTACTGGTGCTGCTGCTGCTATTGTAGCTGTAATTGTTTCTACTATTGCTATTGCTGTTGCTACGGCGTGCTGCTATGGCTGCAATGGCAGCTACAGTAGCTATGGCAGCTACTACTGGGTGGGGGATTTTTTTTCCTTCTTTTTATTCTCATTCCGTCAGTCACAGCAAGCTTTGCTACTCGCTATGGGCAGCGGGCTGCAAGCAGCAAGCTCGCTGCTCGTTGCCAGCAAACCGCTGCTTGCTGCGAGCAGCGAGCTCGCTGCTTGTAGCCCGTCGCTCGCGATGAGCTACGGGCTACGAGCAGCAGCAGCCGATGCTGGCGGCTGTCGGCTGCTGCTTGCTGCTACTGCTCCTCCTACTACTTGCTGCTGCTCACTGCTGATGCTGCTGGTGCTCGCTATTGCTGCTGCTGCTCATTGTCGTTGCTGTTGCTACTGTGAGCTACTACTGCGAGCTATCGTTGCTAGCCGCCGCTCGTGCTTGTTGCTGCAAGCTACTGCTGCAAGCTGTTGCTGCTCCCGGCTGCTACTGTTGCACGCAGCTACTGCTGGCTGCTGCTGCCACTGCTCGCTATTGTTTCCTCCTCCTGCTGCTGTTGCAGGCTGCTGTTGATGCTCGCTGGTCCTAGTCACTACACTCGGTGACGTTATCGCTGGCGTCGTCACCCGTAGGTGTCGGACGCGGCGTACCGCTCACCTCCTCGCGTCACGCGTGGGGGTCAGTCCTGCCGGAAAAAAATCCAGCAGCATTTCCCCAGGCACACTGGCCGTGGGAAAAAAATCTGGCGTCGCCACGAGGCGGGTCAATGCTGCCGGGAAAAATCTGGCAGCATTTCCCTTGCAGTGGCGCGTATGGGGGTCCGTCGCCGTTGTCTGGCACCTGTACGCCAGTCTTCTACTGCTCCTACTATGCTCTAGCTCTAATACCAAATTGGAAAAGCTAGGCAGCATGTTGGGTCAGCAGCGTTCTTGATGTAGCGTGCGGACTTCCACGCTTGTTGCTTAAATCTGTTGCCCCCTCAGTCTGCTGCTCTAGAGTCCAAGTCTGGAAGCTCTGGGTTTGTTATTCAGAAACAGGGCTGCAATACCGCGTTGTTTGGGTACTGCGGTACTGAATACCGTGGTATGTGACTACCGCGGTATTCAGTACCTTAGTATCCTGGTTTCTCGGGAGGTTGGTAATGATACCGGTACCGTTCCCACGGTAACAACGGTACCGTTCGTTAACCACGGTACTGAATGTTTACCACGGTACACGGTAGTACTGCACATTATAGGAAGCGATACAAAACTGTGTACCGCAGGTATTAGCCCATACGTGCTAAAGAAAACGTATGAGCCATCCTGTCGGCATGGGACGGGTTAGTCCGTGCATACTCGTCGGCGCCCAACCCTATTTGGCTGACGCATTTAAAGTTCTCTCAAAACAAAAAATGGATACAGAAGATACAAGGGATATAAGGGTCGATGGAATGTGATGCAAGATAGATATGCAAACAAACATTTCTTTTGTTATTGGCGAAAGTATGCTTTCTCTTTTCTTATGAAATAGACAACAAAGATTTGGGAGTCATATTTCTCCTTCAACCAAAGCCCGATTGCATTTGCGTTTTCTCACGATTTATTCATACTCATGTATTGTAGAATGAGAAATGGTACCTGGAAGACATATCTAGGCACTTTTTTTCCTGAAGACATATCCGAAGAGCAATTTCTACAATCACAACCTATCAAGAGGTCGAGAGAACCATGTCCCAGTCGTAAAGGCACATGTGAGAGAAACCAGAATTTGGAAGATATTCCAGTCTCGTACTTGGATGTAAGCTATTGGATGCAAGTGCTACTTTTACGGCACGGAAAGGAGGGAGGGCTAGGGTGCGGTCCTCGATTCTTTTCTCTCAGCAGGGGCAAGGCAAAAAGCCGTCCATCGTCGTTTGCACGCTCGCCCATTTTCAGACGAAATATGACTGCCACTCACGTCCCCGCAACCCCGACCCCGCGCAAACCCCGTAATCCACACACTCGACCTCCAACTATGTCTTACAAAAACCACTTTCCGCTGTTGAACGCTGGACAACGATAATGGATCCTTCGCTGTCCATCCGGCACTTGTCCCTGCCATTGACTTTCTTTCATGCTCGAGCGTCCGAACGGAAACTCATCCGCACTACTTGACTCAGTTGTAGCGTGTGACCGGTACTTGCAAAAGATTTTTTGTTTCAATTCCTAACTACTGTGGTACTGTACCGCAGTATGGTACCGCGGTACGGAAGAGGGGTACCCTGCCAGGTCAGTACCGATACCGTACCGGTACCGTTTAAAAAAAAACACCGTACCGTGGTAGTGCAATACCGCGGTACAAAAATGCGGTACAACGCGGTACCGGTACTACCGGCATCAGCCCTGTTCAGAAACGTGCGCGCCAGTGTTAGCGCCAGAAAGTAGCTGAAAACTGAAAGTGATTGATTACGAATGAAGAATGAGCAACAATGGGAGACCTCTCCAAGTTCTAGCTCCCTCCCACCTCTGTAGAGCTTGTTACTCAGCTAACCAGCCAATCAGAAAATAGACCTAGACCTATTTTCTGGCAGGCAGAGTTTTCTCGGTGAGCATATCAGACAGCCCAAAACCCGGGCGTCGTCTGTTTTGCCTCAAAACTGGACCATACCAAAACACCAACGCTGAGAACACAGTCGTTTGGTCAGAAACAGCTACAAAAATAGCAGCAAAGAGTTATGGCTGCCCGAACCCAGGTAGTGTGTATGATGGCCCATGATGCCAAACAGTGCCACGCAACATGAGACATGGACCCTAGGCAGAGCATGACGCTGTTGACGCAATGGTACAGTCAAATCCAGTGCATGACGCATGCTGACAGCATCTGCGGTGGCAGTGACCGCCGGCGGCCTGACCGTCGAGGAGGCTGAGAAGATACAAGGAAGCTTCCTAGCAGCACTCCCGTTGACCAGGCGTCAGTGCCTGATCACACCGTGACGACAGTCACAAGTCGTGCACGCAACGGCAAGAGTTTGGCTAGGGGACACAAGGCAAATTGTCTGAATGCTTCAATAGCATTTGCAGAGAGAGTTAACAAATGACAGGTCCATGGCCTAAAAACCTGCCGCGGCGCACAGCGGGTATCGCACGCGGCGGTCCAAGAACTGTCCTAAAAACCGGCCCAAAACCACTGTTTTGGCCATAACTCTGCGTACACATGTCATAATGCTACCCCGTCTAAACCTAGACGTGCAGGATCACAAGACGGACGCTACGACTGGTCACATGCATGCATCCATCATCAGACGGTGGACACGCAATTCAAAAACATGCAGATTGGGCTCATGGCCAGTCCGCCGAAAAGACTCCTGCAGGCTACAGAAAAATAGCAAGGAGTCACGGCAGTGTCCGGGGCTCTGGAACGGTAGTCGGCCAGCTCCAAGCTCGTAGTCCGCCGCCCGTCATCCCTCCGATGTCACCAGGACCCACCTCAGGGATCTGCACGAGTATGGACACGGCCGAGTGGTCATAGTAGACTGTACAAGAACGTCACAAATCACAACACTCCCCCATGACCCAATGGTACGCATGTCCATACACGTGCAGCACTGGACAAGTACAATAGTTGGTGTGAAACAGATGAGACACAGACACACATCCCACACTCAACCACCCTCAATCATGGGGCGAAGCCCAACAGAACGAATGGGTAGAATAGGCTCCTACCGCGTTGTCCTTCCATAGCGCATGGTTTAGGATCTCACGATACCGTCGGATGCCTTTTGGGCACTTCATGCCTGCAAACAGTCGTCCAAGATAGTGAGCCTGGTAACATCCCGGCTATCTCGAATCGCGCCGGCAGCTGGTGGGCCCTCGTGTTGACCACCGCCGGAACACGGGCTCCGGCGCTGATGGATTGGGCTATGCGGGTCCTTGCATCAGGAAAAGGCCAGAACCCGGGCTTCAAGGTCAATTCATCCCTCAACGAATAATGGCAGTGTGAGTGGTTGACCAGCGCGCTAAGCAGCAGCAAGCAATGTGCAAGCAACATGAGAACACCGTGCAAGCAGCACAGCAACAGCATGGAAGTAGTGTGGCAGCTACATGCAAAGAAGTATGACAAAAGCATGCTTGAAGCGTGTTAGCAGTGGTAGAGCATCTTATAAGAAGCGTGGAAATTCTGTGCAAGCAGTGTTTTGTTATGTGTGCGGAGTGAGCATAACTGTAGTGGGCAGTCTCATCAGCATTGCAACTCTATAACAGCACATCATAGCAGCAGCAGTTACGTTAGTGCAACGTGCTACACGCATGCAATGGCGTACATCATTCCAGCCAAAGCGAGTAGCTACAAAAGCATAGCGCAGCAAACTCGGGGCCACGACTTACAAGAAACACAAAATGCAGGATCACAAGACGGACGCTACGACTGGTCACATGCATGCATCCATCATCAGACGGTGGACACGCAATGCAAAAACATGCAGATCGGGCTCATGGCCAGTCCGCCGAAAAGTCTCCTGCAGGCTACAGAAAAACAGCAGGGAGTCACGGCAGTGTCCGGGGCTCTGGAACGGTAGTCGGCCAGCTCCAAGCTCGTATTCCGCCGCCCGTCATCCCTCCGATGTCACCAGGGCCCGCCTCAAGGATCTGCTCGAGTATGGACACGGCCGAGTGGTCATAGTAGACTGTACAAGAACGTCACAAAGCACAACACTTCCCCATGACCCAATGGTACGCATGTCCATACACGTGCAACACTGGACAAGTACAATAGTGGGTGTGAAACAGATGAGACACAGACACACATCCCACACTCAACCACCCTCAATCATGGGGCGAAGCCCAACAGAACGAATGGCCACCAGGAACTTTTCGCGAGCTAGTGCCTTCGTCAAAAAGTCAGCACGCCGCATGCCAGTGCCAACCCACATGACGAACATCACGTGTCGCTCCACCAGATCACGCACAAAGTGATACTCAAGCGCAATGTGCTTCGTGCGAGCTTGAAAGAAATGAGAGTTCTCTGCAATGGCGAAAGCACTCTGGTTGTCACAACGAAGCACAATGGCGGGTACTGACTGACCAAGCTCAAGAAACAGGCGCTGCAACCATGCCGCCTCAGCAGCCCCTGCGCCCAAAGCAATGTACTCTACCTATGACGAGCTACGTGTGATGTAATCCTGCTTCTCGCTACACCAAGACAGAGCGGTACCACCGAGTAGTAACACGTAGCCAGTATGGCTGCGTCCATCTCGGCTCCAAGCCCAGTCGTTGTGAGTGTAGCCGTCAAGAACCATCAAACACTGCCGACGAAAGCAGAGTCCGAGGTACGGTGTGGAGACCACGTACCGCACCATTTGCACAGCCACGTGAAGGGTTCTAGCACGAGGAGCCTGTGAGAACTGAGTGAGGAGGTTGACAGCAAAAGCGATGTCAGGACGTGTGGTAGTGGCCAAGTACATCAGAGATCCGATGAGACAAAGGTACAAGGTCACGTCCACTGTCTCCCTCAGCTGTGTGGGATTATCCACCTTCAGGGCATCCTGCCCATCGTGTGTAAGAGGTGTGGAAGCGGTGGGTACTACACCAAGGAGATCGCTGAAATGCTCCCCCACGACTCGTGCATATTGGGCCTGATGCAGCAATAGTGTCCGACACTTGCGATCTCGCACTATCTCCATACCAAGAAACACCGATGCAGGACCGAGGTCCTTCATCCTGTAGGCAGTCTGAAGGACAACCTTGGCCTCCTTCATGGCCTCCAAGGATGGAGACGCGATCAGAAGGTCATCGACATAGACGAGGATGGCGGTGAACCGTTCAGGTGTCGGTAGAATCAAGAGAGAGGGATCGGTCTTGCTCTGTACATATCCCGCACAAGTCAAAGTGCCGGTGATCTCCCGGTTCCAAAACCGCGAAGAATGCTTGAGGCTGTACAAGGACTTGCGCAAGCGCCAGACCTTGTCACCGTCCTCAAAGCCTGGTGGCTGAGCCACGTAAATCTCCTCATCGAGAGAGCCATGGAGGAACGTATTATTCACATCCATTTGGTGTAGTTCCCAGTCATGCTGAGCCACTACACCGAACAGAGCTTGAGCTGAGGTCATGCGGCCGACAGGGGCAAAAGTGTCAATGTTATCGACGCCCTCAATCTGAGGGTACCCCTTGAAGACCAAGCGGGCCTTGTAGCGTTCCAGTGAGCCATCTGGCTTCACTTTCTTGCAGAAGACCCACTTGACCTGAATAGCCTTCCTCCCAGGCGAAAGGTCTACGAGCTCGTAGACTCTATGCTCTCGGATAGCGCGAAGCTCATCCTCGCAGGCACCTTGCCAAGCGTCAGCATCCTATGATGAGAGAGCTTCCCTCAGGATGCTCGGGTCGGGCGCCACAAAGGGAGAGCTCTGCGTGGCAAGGGCACACGCCTCAGTGCTAGGCCTGACGACCACAAGATCAGCCGTTATGGAACTCACGAGTGACGAGATCGTGCCCTACGGAGCACGCTGGATGTACCTCTGTAAGCTTAGTGCGGACACTCAAGCCTAGGGCCTTTGTGCCGGGGTCACCACACGTGATGCTGCAAGAGGGGCGCCTGGGTGTAGGGCCCGACGCTCGCTGACATCCGGAATCCAATGGTCAAAGACGGCCTCCAGGCTCACGGGAGTAACCTGGGCTCGAGGGGCGCACCGCAGGCTCAGGGACAGGCATGACCACAGCTAGTGGGGGCTAAGGCAAGGCAGCCGGTGATGCCGTGCGAGGAGACGCGTGTGTGGGGTACACGGGGCTGGATGTGACAGCAGGAGCAGGCAAGATTGGACCTGACACAGAGGCAGGAGTGCCACTAGACGCAAGTACCGGAGTAGGCGAGACTGGACTAGACACAGAAACAGGAGTGCCAGTTGACGCAGGTACTGACGCAGAAGTAGGCGCGGGAACAGAAGCAGGGACACCTGTGCGGTGTGAAACAGGCTGTACGGGCGAGGTCTCTGGATCGACAACGATGATCGCCGGGTCATCAAGGGCCGGAAACTGAGAGGTGAAAAGGGCTCGAACGGACACATCAGTCTGATCAGAGGTACTCGCTGGCGTAGAAGTCTCCCCCATCTGTCGAGAACCCTCACAGGTAGGAACATGCATGGCGGAGAGTGCCGTGATCGAAGTCAGGTCACGGTAGGTGAGAGACTCGAAAAAGAACGCGTCGGGGGACTGAATGACGCGACGAGGAGTAGGAACCCAGAAGAGCCAAGCCTTCCACTGTGGGGAACTGCCTACGAAGGCACACAAGTGGCCCCGAGGTGAGACCTTGGACCCCTGTTGGTCCTCGGTGTACCACACAGAGGCCAGGGATCCCTAGACACGAGCGAGATAAAGTTCAGCACGATGTCCAAACTACAGCTCATACGGTGTAATATGGTCCGGAAGCGGACAGTGCGGGCGGCGGTTCCAGACCCACGTCATGTAGGCAAAGCCCTCAAAGGCGAAGGACTCAGGGAGACCGCACTCAGACCGCATAGAGTGAACCGCATCCTCCATGGTGCGGTTCCAATGCACAGAAACACCATTCTGCTGAGGGGTAGCAACAGCGGAGACCTGGTGAAAAATCTCGTGCTCGGCCAAGAATCCGTCCATCTCGCCAAGGAACTCACCGCCGCAATCCGAGCGAAAAGTATGCATCATGTGACATGACTGACGCTCAGCCATCACTAGCCAGAGGCGAACCGCAAGGGCGGCGTCGCTCTTCTGACATAGGCAGTAGACCCACCGCATCCGGGTAAAGTCATCAGTCACAGTCAGAACATACCGGCCCCGATCAGATAGGGACTCGACCGGAAGAGGACCGAGAAGGTCCGAGTGAGCTAATTGGAGAGGCCGAAGCGCTCGGGAATGAGAGTCAGGGTAGGTGCATTGGTGCATCTTCCCCTGAGCGCAAAAGAGACAGTCGGTCTTGGGTGGCTTCTCGAAAGAAGCCGCGTCAAGACCGAGAGCTGGCTGTGTCCGAATGAACTTTGACACAGTATCGGAACCCACGTGACACAGACGGCGATGAAGCAACCGCAGGTGTTCCGGAGACAGAACACCAGTGACAAAAACCCAAGCGGAGGAGGAAGGGGAGCAAGGGGAGGAGGTACGAGAGACGCAATACAGATCATCTACGACATAGGCACGAAGGACAACGCTGCGAGTGTCAGTAGCAGTCACAGTCGCTGAGTCTGCGGTATGATCCACAGAGAGACCCATCAGTGTGCAGGCACGTACAGAAAGCAGGCTAGGCTCAAGATCAGGCACAAACAACACGTCATAAAGGTACAAGGGGCCAGGCAAACCATCAAAACATACAACCCCAACACCATGGACTGGCAAGGACTGACCAGAGCCTGTACAAATGGAACAGACAGACGTGACAGGACCGAGAACAAAAAAATCACTACGACGACACGACATGTGATGGGTGGCACCAGAATCGATGATCCAAGTGCCACCGGAGTCACGACTGGTGGACGTCACTGTACAACGGGCAATGGAACACTCGGCATCAGAGGGACACTGAGCCGTCAGTGGGGAGGAACGACACAGGACACAAAGATGAGACTCATGAACCCAATTGGTGCAGTCAGGCCCATCATCATCACATGTTGACTGTGCTCCCCCACACGCGTCGTCACGAGTCACAGAAACGAAAGGACAGACAGTCCGTGGACCACCCAACGATGACAACACACTCGCATCTCCCTGAAAGCGAAGCGCCAGAAGGTGTCCGAGCTCAGCGATGGTACGGTCGCGTGGGTCTGGATCGCTGCTACTCGCCGGTGGAGAAGCGGGAACAGCTAAAGTCGTGGCCGCCACGCGTCCGGAGGATGGCGAGGATGACGTGCTGGACGTGGAATGGAGGGTGTGTGTAGCCTGGAGCCCACGAGTAATACGCACCCAGTCAAGTGGCTGCTGGCACTCGGTGTAGCGATGGGCGCCTCCATAGTTGTAGCAGTGAACAAAACATCCACTGCTACCACTAGAGGACGACTGTTGCTGTGACAGCTACTGACCTGATCCATGCTTCCCCTTCTTCTTCTTCCCCTGAGCTGTTGTTGCAACACCCTGTGTCTAAGTGGGTGTGGGCAAGGCCAAAGAGGAGGAGGAAGACGAGGACGTGAGGGAGGATGAAGAAGGAGATTGCAGGAGGGATGATGGTGGTGATGCGACGACTGCTGCAGCAAGGGAAGTCTCTTGATTAGCCACTGTTTCCTCGTGGGCTGAAGTCACCTGGAGGAAGAGCTGATGCGTCCAACGGAGAAGCTGCAGAGTGGCTGAAAAGGGCTCAAGGACAGCGTCGCTCTACCATGTGAAGGTGTCAGTATACTCAAGGCGAACTCCGAGCATCATTGTATGGAGTGCCCACAGCTGTGTGCCTCCAGAGGTCCCAAGGCGCGTGTAGATGCGCATGGCGCGTCGTTAGTAACCGGCTCCAGGCTCTCCAGGTCCCTGACGGAGAGAGTGGAAGGCAAGAATATGTATTGCACGGGTGGCGTGCGTCTCTGCGGCTAGCAGGGATAGGGCCAGATCCCAACCTCCGCGTAGATCGGCGCCAGTGCCTGTGCCGAGCTCGCCAAGGAAGGGACGGAAGTCGATGACGGTCTCGCGTGGCATGGCATAGAGGAGTCCGCGCATCGCTCTGGCTGCTGTCAGCACCTGTGCTGGGTCTGTAGGCTGATACGGGCTGTGGTAGTAGGGCCACACACCCTTTGAAGTAGCCCAAACCTGAAAGAGTATCTCCCAACAGTCGAAGCCGTCCTCAGTGATGTACCGTGGATGTGGTGTCTCAAAGTCCTTGGGTTGCCACTCCGTGGGGAAAGCAACCGCAAGCTGAGGGGGACGAGGGACGGGGAAGACTCCTGGAAGGGGATAGTCACCGGGATAGCCGGGTGACGATCGCACTGTAGGAATCCGAGGAGATCTGGTGCCCGTCTGCAGCTGACGGAGGCGCTCCTGAAGAACTAGAATCTCATGATCCGGGGAGTCGTCTGTCATGCCTGGCATGAATGGCTCATCATCCAGGAGGTCAGAAGGTGGTGGGTCAGGTCGAGCTCCTGTAACGGGTGCCTGAGCCGACTGCTGTGTAGAGACCGCAACGCCGGCATCTCCCTCGGAAACTTGCCGTGAGACTGTGGACTGGCCACGCAGAAGCTCAGTCAGCGTACGGATGGCCTCAGTCTGCTCCCGCTGTAGGCGACGCATCTCAACCTGCTGGCTCCGCAGGTCCTCAATGGCCTGCGAGCGTAGGCTCAGGATCCCAGAAAAGGAGGAGGAGGGATCATCTCTCGCCTTCCCCTTGTTGTCCGACGAGTTCATGTCGTCTCTCAGTGTGGGTCGACAGGTCAGGTTTGTCGGATTGCAAAAGCGTCAGCATTTCTCGATGAGTTGAGACGCTGGTAATTTTTTACTGTCATGCAAAAAATTTCGCTAAGTATGGTGCTGCCGTCAGCAGGTGGTTGCTGACGTCAGCACGACCTGATGACGTCAGCAAGCAAAAATGCTGATGTCGACTCGACTCCTTCTCTCCCTTTCATTTTGATTTCTTTTTCTTCTTTCTTTTTTTTTCTTTTTTTTTGTGTGTTCTCTCGCGGTTCTACGCGAGCGTGCAGCCACTCCATGGCGGCTGCGCGGAAGCTGCACGGAAGCTGCACGGAGGCTGCGCAGCAGCTTCCGCTCAGCTGCTGCTGCAGCTGTGCTGTCAGCTATAGCAGCAGCTGTGTGGCTGTGTGTGCAGCAGTGGTAGTAGCAACAACGCAATGCCGCTACTGCTGCTGCTGCACGCTGCGGCTGCTGCTCCCTGCCGCCGCCGCGCTGCTGCTGCTGCTGCTACTACTACTGGTGCTGCTGCTGCGCTGCTGTTGTTGCAGCTCTTACTGGTCTGCTGCTGTCGCCACGGCTGCCGCTGCTGCTCCTGCCCTACTGTTGCTGCCGCTGATACTGCTCTGCTCCTGCCGTTGCTGCCACCGCTCGCTGCTGTTGTTGTGGCCGCCACTGCGGCTGCGGACGACAGCTGCACTCGCTACAACCGCCACGCGCTGCTGTAGCTGCTGCTACGGCGCTGCTGCTGCAACTGCTACTCTACTGCTGGCACGGTGGCAACGCCGCTATAACGGTCTCACGTGATGGGTGTGGGCTGCGTTGATGGCAACCGGCAGTCTTCGACAGACCCCAGTGGATCTGCTATAGCGGTGACTCTCGCTGCTCCTGCTCTGCTGTATCTTTGTTGTGCAGCTCAAAAAGAATTGTCTCACTGCTCTGATACCATGAGAATATGCAAGGAAGATTCCTAGCAGCACTCCCGTTGACCAGGCGTCAGTGCCTGATCAGACGGTGACGACAGTCACAAGTCGTGCACGCAACAGCAAGAGTTTGGCTAGGGGACACAAGGCAAAGTGTCTAAATGCTTGATACCCCCAATTTTTCCGCACCTCTGATTATCTCCGCGCAAGCACCACTCCGCGCAGCCCGCGGAGCACACACCTCTCACTACTACCACAGCTCTACTTGAACATATAGCGGAATCACTGGGCCCCAACTCCCAGCCACAGGCAGTTCTGCGGATGGAAGGCCTGAACCTTTGTGCACGAACCTCACCGATGAGTGACACTCCGCAGTCCACTCCTTGCCACACGGGAGCTGCCACCTCGTGGCCTCCAGCTCCTCTCCGCACAGCCCTTACTCCGCGGCCGTGTGCAAGCGAAGGCACCGCCGGCAGTTCACCTCACTCGGACTTTCGGTTCTTCACGCACGCAGCTTCCGAAGTCCGCGGATGGGAGTCCTAAGGCTACATCGGGTACGAGTCAGTGGGACAGTGAGCAATGGGAGCGGCAGAATGTCTTTGGTAAATTTGGCAGAGTACATCGAAAAGCATGCAAGGCTGAGTTGCACTTGTGCTACTACTAGTGAGGCCCTTTTCTATTTGGGACTCTGCACGGAATGTCTACATGCCGTCGGTCTCATCCCTCTCATACTACCCTCTTTCCCCCTACCTGGACTCCACGCGGTGCGGCTACGTACCGCGGGTCTCGTCCTCAGCAATCCACCCATACACATACATAGTACATCCTTTGTTGACTTTTCTTCATCTGCGGCTTGTGCACACAGTTCTTCATGTTCTTCCTTGAATCTTCGTCTTCCGCGGTGCGTCTCCAGGGGCTCCTCCGTGATTGATGCACGATTACTCATGCTGATTGGCTGTTTTCTCCTTGATTTCTCAGCTTTTCCGCTGACCTATCTACGCATTGTTGGTGGTTGCGGATCTTGCTGCGGCTTTCTTCTGTTCTCTTTTTGCCGCGGAATTTCCCGCCACTGCTTCTCGCTTCTTTCTTCCTTTGCCACCGGTGCCTGAGTTGGGAGGAGGAGCCGCCGCAGGTAATTGTGTTGACCTGCGGCGGCTCTCCTTAAGACATCCTGATCCTCATCGGCCCTGGACTCCGCGGCACCCATCGCTCAACCGCGTCCGCGGGAGCCAGCGTTCTGCACGCGGATCTCAGGGTCCCCATGCTTCCTCCGTGGATTGATCTTCCCCGCGGAACTGCGGCGGAACTGTGCTTGACACTGATGCCCCCAACCCCCCCTTTTCGCAAGACTCTGTCCCAGAATCTCTCAGTGAGTTATCCTCTTGAAGTACTTGCGGGGTCTGGGGCGGTTCTGTTCCTTGCACGGTCTGCAGTATTTCTCCACGGTCCCTCCCTTCCTCTGTAGCTTCTCCGCGCACTCATCGTGGACGAAGAGTCTGCACCCTTCACACCGTGCTTCTATCGTGGGTGCGGTGACCAGCTGCTTGCATGAGGAGCAGTGTGGTGCGCGTTCATATCTTCCGCAGCTCGAGCATCGGTATACTTTCTTGCCTTCATTGCTCCGCTCCACCTCCGCGGTGCAGTGCTCATGCGCGATGCCTCCGCAATGCTCGCAGCAATAAACCGTCCCCTCGAGCTGTCCTCCGCAGTTGTCTCCGGTGCAGGTGCGTTTGTTGGAGAACTTCCACTTCATCTTCCGTGTCTTGCCGCGACAGTCGCTGCAGGTCCAGATGCCCTCTTTCCCGCGCATCCCACACCGCAGGTGGCACATTGTCCCGCACATTCCGCAGGGCTTGCCGAATTCTATCAAGTCCTCCGAGCATGCTCCGCAGACCGGGGCCAAGGTACCTTCATCGTAAGACAGCACGGCCCCCTCTTCCACAACGGCCATCCCCACGCACTTGTGGCACTGTCCCGCCCACACTGAGCTGCCCGTGACCAGGCAACCTTGGTGTGCCAACCTGTTGCATTTGCGGTAGTGCTCACCCTTGCTAACCGCCTTGACACATGTGGGGCAAGTCTCCGCAACCACCCTGGGCGAGTCCTGCTCTTCTTCGTCTTCCGAGTCCAGTTCTTCCCCTTCCGCGGCTACCCGCGGTGGCTTCCGTGTTCCCTGCTGACGTTCGGCTTCTCGGCGGCACTTCCTGCATCTCTTGGGTCCACTGTGTCCCCCCTTCTCGTTCCGCGGCTGCTCCAGGCATTTGTCACATATGTTCCGGTGACATCCTTCACAGTCCTGCACCGTCCTGCCCCATTGGTGCCCACATTGGGCGCATGTCTTGCTTTCCTTTTCTTTTCGAGCCTGCTCCACTGCCGCCACTCGTCCTTCCTTCTGCAATTGCCGCATGGTAGCGCCGGAGACCGTGTGGGGTCCTTGCCGCGTCACTGTCTGTTCCTCCTCCCTCTCCTCCTCCTCCTCTTCTTCCTCTGGATCTCATCTTCCGCACGCTTCTCCTCCTCCTGAGCCTGGGCCTGCCCCATCGCCTCCTCTCTTCTGCTGCTCCGCTTCCTTCTCCTAATCCTCCCTGAGGCAGTTCAGACATGTGCGGTTCAATCCAATGCAGCTCTTGGCCAGCCCCTGGTGCGCTGGTTGTCCGCAAACGCGGCAGACGACCTTCAAGAGCGGGGCCTCCGGTAAATTCTCCCCGCACACGGTGCAGGGGCCTGTGTAGCCGGCCAGGTCGCGGGGGCTCATGGGTGTACTTCTCCGCGGAGTAGCAGCAGGTGTCCTAGGTGTCTCTTCTCCGCTGCCCGTTCGCTGTGATCCCGACTGCTCCGGTCGCTCCGGATGTTCCTGCTGCGGTTGGCCTCCTTTCCCCTCCTTTTGTCGCCTTTGTCCCGCCTGTACCTCCCCAGCGGATACCTCCTGGACATCGGAGCCGTCCGTCGGTTCATCTTCCTGAGGTTCCTGGCTCCATGCCTCCTCTTGCTCCGACACCTGAGCTTCACACTGCTCCAACACCTCCTCCGCCCGCCATCCCCGCGAGCCCTTGCGTTGCTCTAGCGAGGGAAGTTCCCCACCCGTTCCTGGTATGTGTGTCTGCCAAGCCGGGGGCAGCAGGACAAACTCAGTGGCCGGGTAGCTCCGCTCACTGAACCCATCCGGTCCTTCCAACCAAACATGTCCCGCATCCACGGCATCCACGCGGTACACCTCACCTGCCTTCTCTGCTTCTCGTCCCGCGCCTGGGAATGGGCGGAGGTACACCAGGTTCCCTTCCCTGATTGGTCCATGGTTGAGGCGTCGGTTTGCAGCATCGCATCTGTGCCAGACCGAGACAGAGGCGCGGAGTCGTGCCTCTGCTCTTACCGCGGATGTCTTCTGGCATCGTGCCCGGTACCACTCCTGCACCTCCTTATCTCTCGCCAGCTCCCATTCCTCCTCTGACTGGCCATCCTGCTGTTGTTCCGGGTTGAGCTGCATCCGTAGTGGCACTTGCGGCATCCCTAGTGCCGCGCGCGGAGGCTGTCCGAAAAGAAGAGCGCGGGGCGAGAACGATGTGGCGCGGCTGGGGGTGATGTTGAGGAAGTGGGCGGTTTTCTTGAGGGTTTCCCCCCAGTCTCGTTCTTCCGCGGTGGCCACTACCCGCTCCAGGACTTCGTGCACCCTCTCGACTTGCCCCTGAGACTGGGGGCGGTACCGCTCGGAGTGCACATGCTGCACGCCCCACTCCGCGAGTTCCTCGCGGAATGCCCCTGCGAACTCTGTGCCATTGTTGCTGTGTACCACACGGCAACCGCCGAAGCGGTAGAAGATCTCCTCCCGGATGAAGCGGGCTGCCTGCTCTGAGGACTTGTCAAGGACGGCCATGACCCACACATACTTGGTGAAGTGATCCACCGTTGCAATCGAGTACCGCTCCCCTTGGGCGCGGCGAGGGTGTGGCCCATGGAAGTCAATGATGATGCGGTCCAAGGGCTCGCCGATGGGGGAGGGCAGGTAGAGGGGCATGTTCCGCGGCGTCACTTTTCGGTGCCGCTCACATGGCGCGCAGTGTTGCACCACTTCCTTTATGATTCCCAGAAGGTCTCGCACATGCAGGATGGGGGACAACCGCTCCTTGAGCGCCTGCACACCTGAATGGTGGTGACGGTGGTAGGCTTCGATCACCGCTCTTTGTATGGTGGGCGGAGGCACCCACAGGATGTGTGGCGTGGTTTGCCAGAGGCGGCCGCCCTCCCATGCGTACTGCTCACAGAGGCGGACGAGGTCATCTTTCTTCCGCCGGTCATACTCTACCCCCATCTGGGCGCCCAAGGTCTTGTATACCTTGTCCCCCTCCGCTTTCTGTTGCTCCTTGGTCGTGGCGCGGATCAGGATGTGGGCAGTCTGCCAAATCTGCCAATCCTGTGTCTCCACGGGTCCCTTTTTTCCTGTCTTTTCCGCGCCAGCCTCCCCTGCCTTCCTCTTCTTCTCCTTCTGCAGCGCTGGCAACCCCTGGGCTCGCCTCGCATCCTGCTCCGCCTTCATTGTCTGCAGACGTCGTTGGTTTTCTTCATCATACGCGGGTGGCTCTCTGTCCCAGCTGTCCGGTGCTGGAAAGAGCCGCAGGATTCCCACCGCGCGCAGCTCTCCCTCATCTCACTGGCCGCGCAGTCCCACTTTTGGTGGTGCCGCATGCGGCCGCCCTCGTGCTTCGCGGACCTCACCTGTCTCTGCTCCTGGATTTTTTCCCGCCGCTGCCTCTTGAAGTCGCAACAGGCCTGGTCCCCTTGATATAGGTTGTTCTTCGTCCGGCTCAGGTGATTCACTCAGCTCGGAGATCACCACTCCCGCGGTCCTCTCCTTGGTCTTGGGAACCGCGGCGCTTTACCCAGTCCCTTTCTCCTGGTGTGCTACGGTAGTAGCGCCCACCAGCAGGGGTTGCAAGTGAGCTGGAACCGAGCCAGCGGGCATCGGGACGTTGCGGAATACCGCCGTCAGCAACTCCATGGCTTGGGCCACATCCCGCTGGGCTTGCACGAGCTGCGCCGGGTCAATGTTCGGTGATGTATCTTGGGCGGGGCGGTGCTGCTTGCTGCGCTTGGCGGCGGGTGCACCAGTGGTGCTATCCTCGATGGTGCGCTTTTCTTGTCCTGGTTGGCGGGATGTTGGTGTGGTGGCCGCGGAGGGGGCTTGTGTTTCCGCGGTTGCTCTTCTCTGGGGGGTAGCCGCGGCACTGATCGAGACTGCTTGGTGTGAGGCAGCCTTTTTGCCGGCGGTTGCTGATGCCGCGGCTCTTCTGGCCACCTTCTGAAGCCTGGCCTGCTTATCCCGCAGAGCCCTTGAGAGGGCAAGTCGGGGAGCACCCTTGCGTTCTGCCCACCTGGCGCCAGCCGGCTTCTCTTGTGCACGTACCTCCTGTCCCTGACTTTCGCCTGCCGCTTGGGCCGTTCCTTGTTGCTCCGCTGCCCATTCTCCTGTCACCTGTTCCGCCGTTGACCTTGCTGCCTCCGCCGCGAATCCCCCTACTTCCTTCGTTTCTGCCACCGCGGCCTCCACTATCGCTCCTGCCTGCTCCAACTCTGTCTCCAGTTCCGCGACCACCTGTGTTGCTGTTGCCTCTGCCTCTTGCTTCTCCTCTTCCGCCCTCTGCTGCCGGACAGATTGCAGCTTGCTCCTGGTTTGTACGAGCTCAGGAGAATCGCGGAGGCATTCCTGAGCCTCCTCTATTTCCATGAGGATACGGCTCTTTTCTTCTCGACACACTTCAGCTGCTTCTCTGGCCCAGTGGTGTGCCGCTTCTTCTGTTAGCTGAGTGCCCACTCATGACAATGTCTTCCACATTCCTTGGGCTACCGCGGCTACTATCCGCTGCCGCGGAGCTCCATCCAAGGTAAGCTGCCAGCACTCACTAATGGCGGCATACCAGTTCTCGTATCGCATCTACGCATCAGTGATGCTTGCCAGCTCCGCAGCTGTGTACTGTACTCCCCATCTGGTGGTGACCAGCCCAATCAAGTATCCCCACCTCCAAACTTTTGCCGCGGTTTTTCGGTCTGGCACTTCCATTGTTCCCGTCGGCATCTGGTGGGCATGGTAGAGAGTAAGTGCCCGGGCTCGTTCCTCAAGCAGATGCACGTAGCGCCGAGTAGGGTCCACACCCTGATCGTTGCGGACCAGAAGCCACCACTCACGGACAGTGTTCACCGCGCGTTCTGGTTGTTCCTTGTCAAGAAATGCTGCCACGCCTATCATTCCGCTGCTTGGCCGAAGGTAGAAGATGTTGCGGAGTGCCGAGAGGAGTCGTTCCGCACCTGCTGTCTCCAGCAGCTGGTCTTGTCGTCCGCGCTGGTTCAGTGCCAGTGCAATCTTGGCCGCGCCTTTCAAGGCTACTTGCCATGCCTTGTTATAGAACGAGTCACCCATCTCCGCGCGGATTGCTTCCGGGAGTTTGTCCTGCAGGTGCATGATGACGCTGCTAACCACGTTTAGCAGCTGGTTTGCCCTAGGCTGATCTCCGCTATCTCCGGAGCTTTCTTCCAGGTAGGTTTGTGCACCTTCCATTATCGTCCCTGCACTAAGTGCGGGATGTGGTGTGTCGTGCGTTGGATTGCCTCGCGAAGCTGGTGGGGAGGAGGAGTGTGCTGTGGGCGCGGAAGGACCAGGCGGCGGTGGTGCGCCCACGGATGCGGTCAGTGCCGGTGATGCAGGGGTGGCCAGCGTCGGGGGTGCTCCTGATGATACCACTGGAGCTACTGCCGTGGGTGGTACGGAGGAGCCCGGTACCGGCTCTGCTCCAGGTGAGACCGTTGGTGCTCCTGATGCTGGGGGTGTGGAAGGGTCCGGTGTCGGGGCTGCTCCAGGTAAGGTTGCCGCTATTGTCATCAAGGGTGCAGAGGGGCCCCGTGGGGCCACAGGTGTCCCAGGTGACGCGGAGGGGACTCGAGGAGTCGGAGATGTTTCAGGTAGTGCGGAGGGGCCTCGGGTGACCGGGGATGCCCTTGGTGCCGCAGGGTGGCCCAGGGGCGGAGGTGCTCCAGGTGAGGTTGCTGCCACTGCTGCTGTCGGGGGCGCGGAAGTGTCCCGGGGGGTCTGAGATGCCCCAGGTGAGGTTGCCGTCATGGGTGGTGCGGAATGTCTTGTTCCGGATTCAGCTCGGTTCGTGGTCTGCCGCTGAACAGGTCGCCTTGTAATGCCTCCACCCCCCCTGTTTGCATGCGCGGACTCCGCGCTGGATGGGCGAGCCATGGCAGAGGCAGTTCCGCGGCGTGCCCCTGAGCTTCGTGTGACGCGACGAGTGAACCGAGAGCCAGAGGTGGGTGGCGTGAGAACCATGGAGAATGAATCAGAGGACGGGCGGGCGGAGGAAAACAGTGGAGTAAACGATCGAATGCCGGAGACGAAAATGAGACTGAGGATGCCAGCGCCGAGCAATATATCTGCTTGGCGCGGCGCGAGCCAGTCGACTACGAGGAGCATATTGTATGTGCGGACATCGCACACCTGCACAGTATGCGGGGCATGCACGTTGGCAACTTGGATGGGTAGGGCCACGATTTGGCCGATGGGTGCATCGATGGCTCCGGTGGATATAGAGAAGCGGAGCCGGGTGGGTGTGATGAGGTGGTCCAGTCATAATGCGCGAGCCATCCGCAACACAATGGTGGTATGGGTGGCGCCGGTGTCCACGATGGCGACGAATTTGCGGCCGCAAACCCAGACGTGGCACCATGCCACGTGGACTTCAGTGGATGCCGCTGGTCCGGGTATTAGCGGTGCAGGAGCCCACGTGCACGGTGCGCGGCAGGCATCTTCTCGGACGCGAGAGTGTGCTGTGGCGATGGCGTGTGTCGTCATGCGGACACCTGCCTCGTGGGTGAATGTGCAGGAGAGGTGGATGCCGACGGGAGAGAGAGAGAGAGGCGTTCACGGAGGAGAAGAGGTTCTGGAGATGTCCCGCAGACGCAGGTGAGTGGAGGAGGAAGTCGACCAGGGAAAGGGGATGGCGAGTATCAAGGAGAGGGGAGGCAGAGGGGGCGGGCGGCAATGTTGGAGGGGCGGTTGCAACCGCCGCGGCAGAGGAAGTCCGGCGTGATTGTGGGAGTGAAGAGGGAGGGGGAAGATGTGACACGATTTCCTCAAGCGTCCAGCCGCGGATGGTGGGGTTGAAACGGCGGGCAAGCTGGTGCCCAGTTGGATGGAGGGTTGGAAGGGTCTCCGCAGCGTCAAGGGGCTCGGCTGGTTCCACCTCGGACAGGAGCTGGTACGCGGTTATAGATTCCTCATCCGTGAACTCTCGAGCGATGCACTCCCACTGAGGTTCAGTGTCCGCTGGTATCGGAGGAGCTGTGGAGGGGTCCAGGTTGTCGTTCCGCGGATCCGCGGCATGGGGCCAGTCTTCGCAAGGGAGGCGGCTGAGGGCATCCGCGTGGCGATTGGCAAGCGCGGGCTGGTATTTGATTTTTAAGTTATAGCCTTGCAGGAGGAGAGCCCATCTGGCCAGGATGCCCTCATGGTTCTGTGTAGTGAGGAGCCATTGCAGCGTTTGGTGATCGGTCAAGACCGTGAAAGGCTTGCCATTCTTGATGTAGTCGCGGAAGTGCTGGAGTGCCCATAACACAGCCAAACATTCGCCCTTCACTCGTGGGTAGTTCCGCTCACCCTCGGTGAGAGCGCGACTGGCGTACGCAATCACCCGTTGGACTGGTTCCTGGACCGATTGGGACAGAATGGCGCTGAGGCCGTCGCGGGACCAGTCAGTAGTGATGGAGAAGGGAAGGTTGAAATCAGGAAACTCGAGCATGGGCGCGGTGACCAGGCGATGCTTGATTTCCGCCCAGGCAGCGGCACACTCCGGCGTCCATTCAAACGGGACGTCCTGATGGGTCAGCTGCTGTAGTGGACGGATAATGCGGGCGTGGTCGCGGACGAACTTGCGGTAGAAAGAGACAAATCCGAGAAAGATTTTGACCTGTCCCGCAGTAGTAGGTTGTCGCCACTCCTGTACTGCCGCTATTTTTGCGGGATCGGTCTTGATACCCTCAGCGCTCATGACAAACCCCAGGAATTCCATCTCCGCGGCACCGATGGAACACTTGGCGACCTTGAGCTTGAGATTGGCAGCGCGGAGAGCCGAGAAGACAGCGGAGAGGGAAGAGAAGAGATCCGCGAAGCTGTGGGCCGCGACCATGATGTCGTCAATGTAACAGCTCACATTGGGGATGCCGCGGAGAGTGGAGTCCATGACGCGCTGGAATGTAGCACTGGCATTGCGGAGTCCAAGGGGCATGCAGGTGAATGCGTAGAGTCCCTCAGGAGTGACGAATGCTGTCTTGGCGATGGAATCCGGGTGCATAGGGACGGCGTGGAAGGCTGCCTTGACGTCGAGTTTCGCGAACCATCCGCGCCCTTGCTGATGCTCCTGGATGTCGAAAATCAGCGGCATAGGGTATGCATCTTCTTCTGTCACTCGGTTGAGGTCGCGGAAGTCCACACAGAAGCGTTTGGAGCCGTCGGGTTTGCGGACAATGACCAGGTTAGCACGCCAGGGACTGACGATGGGAACTATTACACCCTGCGCCTTCAACTCCGCGAGTCCTTCGTTGATGATATGTTCCTGGTCAGGAAGGATCCAGCGGACCTTCTGTTTGACCGAGGCGGCCGCGCCAGTGTTAATGACATGGAAAGCATCGACGGCCCCTAAGTCTGTCGCTGCGCCAGCAAAGATGTTGGCGTAGGAGTCCAGCAATTCTTGGAAGTCTTGCTTCTGTTGGTCTGAAAGGCGGGGGTGCAGGATATGATCCCATCGTGGGGGAGCAGACGGCCGCTGGTCGCGTATGGGGTAGAAGTCATCGTCGTCGTCCAGCGGGAGGCCTTGGCCAAACGCCTGCTCGCTTTGCTGCCATAGTCCCAAGAGGCTGGCACGCACCCCTGGTTCTGCGTGGTCTACGGAGAGTTCACGCCATTCCCCAGCAGGGAACTGTTCCGCATCAAGGGCGACCTCCGCGGGGGCTTGGCTGCGGTGGGAACGCAGGCGTGCATCTTCCTGTGTCGCATCGGAGAGGGAAAATGGTGAGTCACCGGTTACCGGCACTGTCACTCGGTCTCCCACCGTGATGAGGGTGTATTCCTTTGTGCCGGTGGCGGAGGTGAGTTGCATGACCCCCACTGAGAACAGGAGGTTGCCTTGTCGCGGAAGGAGATAGTCCATGCTCAGAAGGACGTCATAAGTCCAAGCCTGTGTGACTTGAACATCCATGGGTTCGTGGAGGGAACCCACCTGCATGGGCAAGCCCCGGACTTCTCCGTCCCCATATTCCATCCCTCCCGCGGAGTTGCTGAACAGTCGGCGCGTTGGGAGGATGCGGTCTGTCCATCCGACGAGGCACAGGACACGGAGCGCCACGGTGGTGTGGGTTGCCCCTGTGTCGATGATAGCGAGAACATTGCGGTCGCAGATCCAAACCACGCAGCAGGCAACCTCGTAGTGGCGGTCATCACGGCGAGGTGGTTCTAGAGGTTGTGGTGCCCAACCCCAATCCATCTCCTCCATAGTCAGTCCCGGTAGCTTCTCCGCCACGACTCGTCGGGTATTCTGAGTGCCATGCGGCGGAGTGGTGCAGGCGAGGGAGATGCCGACGGTCTAGAGGCGGTGGTTGGCCCGTGTGAATTCTTCCTTGAGCCGCGGAGCCAGCTCGGGATGCAGTCGGAGAAAACCAAAGAAGTTCACGGAGGCGATGGGAGTGGTGAAGAGTTTATCCACCGGATCTGCGGACTCTGTTGCAGGTGCAGGAGCAGTGTTGGGCACCGACGAGGTATTGGCGGAGGCTGGGACTTTCACAGGTGCGGGATCCGTGGTTCGTCTCTTTTCCGGAGGTCGCACGGAACGGGCAGTAACGGCCTCCTTTAGTCAGGTCTCAGCAGCTTCTGCCCGTCGCTGCAGGTCGCTCTGGAGTTGGGCAGCCTCCTGCAGGTCCCATCCACGGATCTTGAGTCGACGGGCACGGGTGATGAGCTCCGTTTCCTCAGGTGTAGATGTCACCTCCGTGGTTTCGTCCGCCGCCATCGGAAGGCCCAGTTTTACGTTGCGGGCACCGGCTGCGGGGTTTGGCGGAGGGTTTGGCCGGATACCTTGGCCTGTCCCCTGGGTCACCTGATCCTGTCCAGCAGGGGGCGGGGGCGGTTGCTGTTGTTGCTGCTGCCGCTGATTCTGCTGTTGCTGATTCGGCCACGTCTGGTTATAGTATTGCTGCCACTGCTGGACCATGGGATCCTGGCAGACTGGGTCGGAGCGCGGAGCAGCTTGTCGCTTACGCGGGCAATCCCAAGCAATGTGTTCCAAGCTCTGGCACGTGTAGCGAGGGCAAGGCGTGAGAAGGGGAAGGGGCATGAGTCTCCCCGCTCTGGTATTGCCGGGTGGACCGTTGTCTGGTGAAAATGGATGTGGCGTCCTGCACCGCATCCTGGAGGGAATGATAGTGGTCCGCGATCATGAGGCTACTGATTTCATCGGGAAGCGCGCGGATGAGGTTTTGCAGCAGGACCCATAGCAGCACACCTTCTCCTTGCGGACTTTTGGCCACCGAGGCCCAGGTCAGAAACTGGTCCAGAAATCTGCGGATATCGTTGTCTTTGCGTATGGCCTCCTTTTCAATCTTCCGCAGTGCTTCCTCCTTTCTCAGGTGCTTGAAGCGCTCGATGAGAGCGTTGCCAAAGTCCTAAAAGGAAGGGAAAGGTGCCCGCGCATTGTACCAATCGGCTGCAGCCCCTTGGAGATGAAGTTCCGCGGTGGCAAGGCAGAGATCAGGCGGAATCCGGCCGATACTAGCATAGAGGGTAATCTGCTTGAGCCAGACCCAGGGATCCTCCTCCGGGGCACCCTTGAAGGAGTCCAACCGTGGGATATTAGCGGGTTTGGAGCGGATATACTGTAGCTACGGGACGGTGCTGCGGTTAGTCGTCAATGCAGTCACAGCACGTGGGGGTGGAATGGTTGCAGGACAGACCGCGGAGTATCCCGTTGGGGGGTTTAGCATTTGGGGCTGTCCCGCGGGTATGGGAAATCCTGGCTGCATAGGAGGGGGAAGCATGTACCAGGAGGGAGGTGCTGACGCAGTGGCGGTGTAGGGTGTGGAGAAGAATTCCGTGCCAAGGGGCGGAGCCTGAATCCCAGGCGCTGATGGCATCATCTGGGGCACCCAATGCGGTTGATTGGCAGGAATCACCGTCGTAGGATAGGGCTGGACTGTCCCCGCAGCGTGTTGTACTCCATATGTCTGCTGTGGCAACAGTTGCGGATGACCCTGCATCGTAGGTGGTGGATGAGGCATTGGCGGCGTTGCCCCTGCGGGCCATGCCCCAATCATTTGGTGATGGGAAATTCATTGCTGGGCAGCCACTGGCGGCTACGGTGGTGCGCCAGCCACGATCATTGGGAGTGTCATCCCTCCTTGCGTCATGCTCCCAGACTGCTGTTGCTGTGTCTCCCACAGAGGCGGAGCGGACTGCGGGATCATGGCACTCATCTGTGTCACTCCCCCAACCGTCTGCTATGGAAGGGTTGATGGTTGAGTCCCTGCTAGTGGCACTTGCGTTGGGGCTCCCTGCGTCATCCCTGCCTGGGGCTGAACCGACATTCTAGCTTGCGGCACGGGCTGCCAAGGTTGTTGGATGAGTGATCCCGGTGCCGGCAGTGCTCTTGCTTGCACCGCGCTGGTCATTGCCTGGGATGGGTGTGCCTGCTGCTGTGGTGGTACACTTGGCATGGCTTGTGGGGGTGCCCCGATCAATGGTGCACTCATGCTCAGCTGCGGAGGCTTCTGCTGCACTGCTGGGCCGGTCATATATGGTTGCGCCAGCCCTCCTGTTTGGCCAATTCCCGAAGGCTGCTGCAGCAGGTATATTGGCGGCTGAGAGGGTGCGGCGGGTTCCACCGTCATCACTCCCGCAGGCGCGGGGGGCTGATTCGCTGATGGCTGGTTCACCGACAGCAGCGCGGATCCCGGTGTCTGTGGGGGCCCCGGCACTCCTAACAGCTCGCCTCCCGGGTGGAATGCTGCCGGGGTCGTCTGCTGCTGCTGTGATCCCGTTGCAGGTGGTCCCATTGCCACATCTCCCAGAGCCGTCTCTGCCACCTGCCTCGGCAGATCGGAATCCAGAGGCATCCCGAGCGCGAGAGCCAGTGATTCCTTCCGCTGCAAATCTGCCGCTGGCCGTTGAGTATCCACTGCTGGGTTGTTGGTGGTTTCTGCTTCCTTGGGGTTCTGTGATGACATCTGCGGACGTGTTGTCAAGGATGCATGAGGTGTCACCATGCCGCCAGTCGCTGCCGGCTGCTGCCCTCCACGGCGCTGGTAGACCAATCCGCAATAGACTTTGAGTCCGCCACCATCGGAGTGTTGCTCCGACGATGGTTGGGGGTCGGAAAACCACGGTGGCGCCGCAGCCGCAGCTTCCTGCTCCTCCGGTTCGTGCTCGGAATGGCTGGGTCCGCGGCTGCCATGATCGGAGATGGTCTCCACCTCCATGCGGTTGCCCAGAGAGTCCATAATGTGTCGCCAGTGCAGCTGCTCCAGCCACTCGTTCACCCGTCGATGTTGGACCAGTGGGTCCGCGCCTGGCGAGGAGCTGATTGGGGTTCGGGACAGCACCGGTGAGGAGCTCCGGGTGTCCTCGTAGCTAGTGGCTCAGCGCGGCAAGAAGCACCGCACAGATGAATCCTCCTGCCGTCTCCTGCAATCTTGATACACAAAGCTTGCTGCCGACATCAATGACTGGTCCGAAGGTCACGTGCAGTTCCGCTAAGCAAAGAACAAGGAACTGTCCACGCTCACCGCACTATGACACTGATACCCCCAATTTTTCCGCACCCCTGATTATCTCCACGCAAGCACCACTCCGCGCAGCCCGCGGAGCACACACCTCTCACTACTACCACAGCTCTACTTGAACATATAGCGGAATCACTGGGCCCCAACTCCTAGCCACAGGCAGTTCTGCGGATGGAAGGCCTGAACCTTTGTGCACGAACCTCACCGATGAGTGACACTCCGCAGTCCACTCCTTGCCACACGGGAGTCGCCACCTCGTGGCCTCCAGCTCCTCTCCGTGGAGCCCTTGCTCCGCGGCCGTATGCAAGCGAAGGCACCGCCGGCAGTTCACCTCACTCGGACTTTTGGTTCTTCACGCACGTAGCTTCCGCAGTCCGCGGATGGGAGTCCTAAGGCTACAGCGGGTACGAGTCAGTGGGACAGTGAGCAATGGGAGCGGCAAAATGTCTTAGGTAAATTTGGCAGAGTATATCGAAAAGCATGCAAGGCTGAGTTGCACTTGTGCTACTGCTAGTGAGGCCCTTTTCTATTTCGGACTCCGCACGGCATGTCTACATGCCGTCGGTCTCATCCCTCTCATACTACCCTCTGTCCCCCTACCTGGACTCCACGCGGTGCAGCTACGCACCGCTGGTCTCGTCCTCAACAATCCACCCATACACACACATAGTACATCTTTTGCTGACTTTTCTTCATCCGCGGCTTGTGCACGCGGTTCTTCGTGTTCTTCCTTGAATCTTCGTCTTCCGCGGTGCGTCTCCAGGGGCTCCTCCGTGATTGATGCACGATTACTCATGCTAATTGGCTGTTTTCTCCTTGATTTCTCCGCTTCTCCGCTGACCTATCTGCGCCTTGTCGGTGGTTGCGGATATTGCTGCGGCTTGCTTCTGTTCTCTTTGTGCCGCGGAATTTCCCGCCACTGCTTCCCGCTTCTTTCTTCCTTTGCCACCGGTGCCTGAGTTGGGAGGAGGAGCCGCCGCAGGTGATTGTGTTGACCTGCGGTGGCTCTCCTTAAGACATCCTGGTCCTCATCGGCCCTGGACTCCGCGGCACCCATCGCTCAACCGCGTCCGCGAGAGCCAGCGTTCTGCACGTGGATCTCAAGGTCCACATGCTTCCTCCGCGGATTGATCTTCCTCGCGGAACTGCGGCGGAACTGTGCTTGACAATGCTTCAATAGCATTTGGAGAGAGAGTTAACAAATGACAGGTCCATGGTCTAAATACCTGCCGCGGCGCACAGCGGGTGTCGCACGCGGCGGACCAAGAACTATCCTAAGAACCGGCCCAAAATCACTGTTTTCACCATAACTCTACGCACACATGTCAGAATGCTACGCCGTCTGAACCTAGACGTGCAGGATGTTGGTTTGTGTGGCTTCCACCCGTCACGACCGACACTGCTAGTTTACCGATATACCCACATTCGGGGTATATGGTGGAGGAGAGCGTGATGACACGACAGGCCTTTGGGGTGTCTCGATACTTCTCCAGCACGTACGACAGCGTCTGCGAGACGCAGTCGATGCGTTCTGGTAGCCCTGTGGGCTTGTCGGGAGCTAGGAGAGTTTTTTCAGTGTGTTGAGACCCGCGCACCCGGTGGACTATACTCGTGCAACGAGGAGACCCGATGGCTGTTGTGGGGCTTCCAATGTTCGGAAAGCCGTGTGTGATGTCTGGACGCTGATTCTGAGATTTTCAGGCACTGTTCCTATTTTCTCAGTGGTCGAGACCCGGGTACTCGGAGAGCTGTTCCGATACCTCGAGGAGACCACCATTATTGTTATCGTGGTCTACGCAGTGTGTTCTCCCCGCTCACCCGTTTGGGCTCAGCGGGGGTGATGGGGCCCGGTGCGGCTAGCTGCCCCTACTTAAGCCAGCTAGGGGCTCATTTGTACCCCTCTCCTTGTTCTTTATATTCAGCGTTCCAGACTTAGCCAAATTCTTGCCGTCTTGCATCACACTCACACACAGAGCTCATGTTCGTTTGTGCATGGACCTGCATTCCCTAAAATCATTTCCAATTTGGTATCAAAGCACAGGGGGGCATGTGAGCAGCGGAAGCAATAGTAGTGGGCGGAAAGCAAAGAGAACGCGCCACATGGCGCCACGCCGGCAGCAGCATGAGGGAGCGCAAAACGATTGAAAGTCAACGCCACAGCGGCGGTGAGCCACGAAAAGGAGCAATAGCGACTGCGGCAGTAATAGCAAAAGCAACAGCAACAGCAGCCACTGCAGCAGCGGCTACAGCAGCAACAGCATGCAGCAGCATCGGCAGCAGCAGCAGCAGAGTGCAGCAGCAGCAGCAGCAACAGTAGTGTAGCAGTAGTAGCAGCGGCGAAAGCAGCTACAGCAGCGCATCAGTCGTAGCAGTAGTAGCGTCAGCAGCAACAGCATATAGCAGCACCAGCTACTGCAACAGCGGCGGCAGCAACAACAGCGTGCAGCAGCGACGGTAGCAGCAGCAGCATGCAGCAACGACGGTAGCAGTAGCAGCGTGCAGCAGCAGCAGCCGCAACGGCAGCAGTAAGCAGCAGCAGCAGCTACTGCGCAGAGCAGCAGTAGCAGCATACAGTAGCAGCAACAGCAGCAGCTACTATAGCAGCGGCACTAGTAGAAGCAGCGTGCAGCAGCAGCAGTCGCGGCGGCAGCAGCAAGCAGGAGCAGCAGCTGCTGCGCAAAGCAGCAATAGTAGCAGAAGTAGCAGCAACAGCAGAAGTAGCAGCAGCAGCACCAACTACAGCAGCTGCACCTGCCGCTGCAGCTCCTGCTGCCGCTGGAGCTGCTGCTACTGCTGCAAGGAGGGCCTCGCAGCCCTCCGCTGATCGTGGGAGCCCTCTGAGGGGGCCACATTCGCACCCCCCCTCCCTTCCTCCCCTTCTTAGGAGGACTCTCGGAGGGCCCTGCTGAGTCCCTCCGAGGGGCCCTTCGGAGGGGGCCCGTCGGCCTCGTGGGCCCCCTCGGCCCCGGCGGCCCCGTCGGCCGAGGGACGGAGGGGCCGGGTCAGAGGGGCAGACAGAACCCCCCTCCCCTCTCGCTCCCTCCTCCCCCCCACACCCACTCGCTCACTCGCTCGCTCAACGAGCGAGCGAGCGAGCGTGCACGGGAGGGAGGGCCGGACAGCCGGACAACCCTCCCCCCCCTCCTTATTTTCTCCGTTTGCCCACCTTTCGGGCAATCGAGAAAATCCGGGGGCGAGTAACAAAAATCCGAAAACGGGTACGCCTGAAAGCCGACAAAAAAAAGGAAGACAAAAAAAAGAGAAAGGCGAGGGCTTAAGGCGAGCAGAGGGGAGAACTAAAAAAAAAGGGGAGGGTGGAGGGTAAGGGCAAAAGAAGAAAAAAAAAGGGGGAACACAAGCGGGGGCTTGAGGGCTAGAGAATAACAATAAAAAAGGGGATGATCTTCCAACTACTACCGCCAGAGCAGCAGCAACAGCTCTCATAGCCGCAATAACAGCATTAGGCGGTGGAGTGTCGAGGAGTACATAGTGCGGCAGCTGCACGACAGTTTTCACTTTCATCTTCTCAGCCGACAGCGGACGATCCTCGGCGACGATCTCCGCTTCTAGACGCGTCCTGGACCGGCGTCTTTTTGGGGCCCGTGGATTGGTGCGCGCACTTCACCCCGCAGGATCGACAGCGGATTCGAGTCTTACCAGCTCCGAGGGCTGGGTCGTCTACCGCTTGGAGCATCAGCCACACCTGCAGCCGCCACCCCTTCTCATCTTGGAGCAGTCTTCGCTCCATTAGTGGCAGCAGCATTAGTGGCCGCAGTAAGTCGAACTGTAGTCTACGGGCATGCTGTGGTAGTGCAGCTCTTCCCATCTGGTCACGTTTGCTGACCCGGACGTCGTGACCTCCAGGAGTAACAGTACCTACTGGCCCCATTCTCTCCCGTGGCTTGGTGTTTACCACCGGGAGTAGGTGCCCTCGGTATCTATCCATCATGGAGCACACGAGATGAGTGCACGGATATCTGAGCAGGCGCCCTGCGCTTTCGCCTGCTACTATTGTGGTGATGGACGTCATGGTTGGTGTCGCTATTGGACGCGCCCTCCCGGCTGGCATCCACCTTGGCTACAACCTCGTCCGAGCATGCGTCCTCCACAGCACATGGATCTGCCGGCCTTGGTAGATCCCATAGCTGGACCTCTGGCGAGCATATTCGCTGAGATCCACGGCCTCCGGCAGACAGTGCAGCGGCTTTGTGACCTCATCGTCACTGAGCGTGCTTCTGCTACTCGTTTGTCGACGGCCTCTTCGATCACATCTCCTCCATCCTCTCCTCCTTCCTCATCGGATGGTGTACCTTCAGCTCCACCTGCTAGCGAGTCCCAGGTTGCCACCATCCTGTCGATCCTTCACTCTACGACCATGATGCCATCTCGCGATGACATACCTTCATGCAATCGTTCCAGCCGAGTGACTCTGCAACGTCGGCGTCAGCGCTCCGCACGGCGTGCTCGCGCCGGTGTTGATACATCCTCCATCTCCTCGGCCTCCGTTGCTGTACCTTTTGAGGGGGAGTGTGGTCACCGCGCATTGCCTGATGTGACCGTAGCGACAGGATTCGCACTCGCGCAGGGCCGTGCTGCCCGAGCGTCAGCTCAGGCACATTCAGATGATACGAAGACAGCACATGGCGTGGAGTCTGACCCGGACATGGCGTTCATGGTTGAGAGTTGCCTTTCATCCTCCAGGTTGGATCCAGATCTTCCACAGCAGCAGGTGACATCAGGAGGAGCGCAGACACGGCGTCCTTGGACGGTGCCACTCGCGGCTCCGACCGCTGGAGGCCCAGGGGTGGCACAGGAGTCTCGTACGGATCGAGATGCATCCATCATACTTTTGGGGGAGAGCGTGCAGCAGACTCACACCAGTCCGGTGGATGTTGGGGTACTTGGGAAGTGCATGTCATTGAGGTCGACATCTACGCTGGGACAGCAGCCGGACATTCTATAGCAGCAGGTTGCATCCGGAGGAGTGCAGGTCCCGCGTGCCTTGGCGATGCCACTCGCGACACCGACCAGTAGCGGACTGGTGGTGGCACAGCAGTCTTGTGCGGATCAGGATGCCCTACACGGATCTCCGGGGGCGTTGGCGCACGAGATTCACACTAGTACGATAGTTGTCGCAGTGCATGAGCAGAGTCGGCCGGTTGGTCTTTTGGAGGTTGAGGCATTCTTGAGAGCAGCAGTTCTGAGAGAAATCGCTGGGACATATGCTGTAGAAGACATAGCATGCTCCACCGTCTCATCTGCGGTACATGAGGACCAGCTTCAGCGTGAGGAGTCGTCCATGTTCCCACAGTCTTCGGGTTCCCGTACCCACGACGGAGTAGCGACATACATGACGGAGTCAAATGATGGTCCTTACTCTATCATTGAGCAGGTGGTAGCGACTGGCGTTCCCGGCGAGACAGTGCGTGAGCGCCAACTGCGCTTGTTGGTCGCCTTGACAGACATTGCTGAGCCGGAGCCCTGTACACCAGTATCCATTATGGCGGCAGTCAAGGACACCGGCGCAAATCCATACATGCAGATGGAGTCTCCTCGTCAGCAGGAGCTGAGTTCTGCCCCCTCGGTTTCACCTCTTGGTGACGCTACCGATCACATCGACGTCGAGAGTGGCAGTACCTGCACGGACGACGTTTCCACATGCTCTACGGACTCTGACGACTCCTCCTTCTCCTTCTCTCTCGGCATGCGACCGCTCACTCCTCACATGACAGACACGAGCTGTGATGTGGATGCGACACCTGTAGCTGCATCCGATGTTCCAGCGTCTCAGCACATTGCGACCTTGGTTGACCCCCAGGAGGATGCAGCGGCACCAGTTCCATCGTCTTCAGCAGCAGAGATGCAGATGGCGCTGTACTCACAAGTTGTGCAGTCTGCATGTGCAGCATCCAGTGAGGTAGAGTTTATTCTACACCAGGTCGACATGGGCCACCTCGACATGTCCGAGGCAGATTATGCTGACTTGCACGAGCGTGTAGTCATGCTACAGCGCGAGATGATGGCAGCGCGTGAGCGATTCTCACAGGATAGCATCATCAGTGCCATCGGTAGGAGCCTTCCGCCAGCAGCATCTGGCACACCTATACCCGGGGAGGATCTTGTACGAGCTCCGAGTATGACGTCCGTTGGGGACACTATTATAGGAGAGGTGAGCGTGCTTTCGGCTTCCGCCATCCTTGCTCCTGTCGACCCCATCATCGCTCCTCCTTCTTCTACTACTGCCGTCACGCACCTTCATCCACCCGACTCACCTGCCCCATCGTCATCTTCATCCACGAGTGGTGATCCGGTTCGTTGCTCCAGCTCTCCTCTTCTGGCAGTACACCCTTGTGTCTCAGCGTATGCTATCCCGTATCGAAGGCCAGCTCCGCCACTTCATCCACGCATGCGTGCTGCTCGTGCATTCCCGTTCCTCCAGCGCACACAGATGCACCGTGGCAGTGCGGAGGCAGGAGAGATTGTGAATTGGGACCCTTGGCAGTCGCGCGAGGACTGGTATACCCCAGGTGATGCAGATTCACGTGAGGAGTTGAAGCCAGAGACACCACTTCGTCTTTGAGGGAGGGAGTCGACTCGCAGATGACAGAGGGAGCTATCTCTACATGATGGATACACCACATGACTCATCGCCCAGGATCTGTTCAGCTACGACATCAGCATCTCCATCGAGGACATCGCTGCCAGGTTCGTCTGCCCAGGGGGAGTGTTGTGTGGACCTCGACCTGACGCGACGCCATGGGAGATGCATGGCGAGGTCCATGCTCTATTGTGAGCATCTACAGCATTCCGCATGTGGCTCATGCTACGTACCTGCACGGCTGCATATAGATGGTAGCACACTGTTGGTCGAGACCCGGACACTTGGTGCATTGTACCAGTGTCACAAGGAGACCATATGATCGTGTGTCTTAGTGTATGGCTATATTGTGTGTGGCTTGTGCATGCGAGCTGTCGGTCGAGACCCGGACACGTGGTGCGTTGCACCCGTGTTACGAGGAGATCCTCCCTTGATCCTGTGTTTGGATGATGATACTATTGTGTTGGATTGCTCGTAGCGGTCGAGACCCGGGCCCTGGTACCGCCAGTGTCACGAGGAGACCATCTTGTCGTCTGACATGTGTATGATGTGCATTAAACTGGTTTGTGTGCGTGTGCATCACTCCTCTCATGGTCGAGACCCAGACACTTAGTGGGTTGTGCCAGTGTCTAGGGAGACCCTAGATGGATAGCAGATGAGTGTGTGTGTGTGTGTGTGTGTGTGTGTGTGTGTATGTGTGTGTGTGTGTGTGTGTGTGTGTGTGTGTGTGTGGGTGTGTGTGTGCGTGTGTGTGTGTGTGTGTGTGTGTGTGTGTGTGTGAGTTGACTCATGCATGTTATGGCTTGCCATACATTGTTGTGCCATGCCTTCGTTCATTCGTTCTGGCATGGACGGCTACGTCAGCCAGGGGGAGTGTTGGTTTGTGTGGCTTCCACCCGTCACGACCGACACTGCTAGTTTACCAACATACCCACATTCGGGGTATATGGTGGAGGAGAGCGTGATGACACGACAGGCCTTTGGGGTGTCTCGATACTTCTCCAGCACGTACGACAGCGCCTGCGAGACGCAGTCAATGCGTTCCGGTAGCCCTGTGGGCTTGTCGGGAGCTAGGAGAGTTTTCACGGTGGGTTGAGACCAGCGCACCCGGTGGACTATACCGGTGCGACGAGGAGACCCGATGGTTGTTGTGGGGCTTCCGATGTTCGGAAAGCCGTGTGTGATGTCTGGACGCTGATTCTGATATTTTCAGGCACTGTTCCTGTTTTCTCGATGGTCGAGACCCGGGTAGTCGGAGAGCTGTTCCAATGCCTCGAGAAGACCACCGTTATTGCTATCGTGGTCTACGCAGTGTGTTCTCCCCGCTGACCCGTTTGGGCTCAGCGGGGGTGACGGGGCCCGGTGCGGCTAGCTGTCAACGCCCCTACTTAAGCCCGCTAGGGGCTCATTTGTGCTCTCTCCTTGTTCTTTATATTCAACGTTCCAGACTTAGCCAAATTCTTGCCGTCTTGCATCGCACTCACACACAGAGCTCATGTTCGTTTGTAAATGGGCCTGCATGCCCTATAATCATTTCCAATTCATGACCACAAGACGGACGCTACGACTGATCGCATGCATGCATCCATCATCAGACGGTGGACACGCAATGCAAAAACATGAAAATCGGGCTCATGGACAGTCCGCCAAAAAGACTCCTGCAGGCTACAGAAAAACAACAAGGAGTCCTGGCAGTGTCCGGGGCTCTGGAACGGTAGTCGGCCAGCTCCAAGCTGGTAGTCCGCCGCCCGTCGTCCCTCCGATGTCACCAGGGCCTGCCTCAGGGATCTGCACGAGTATGGACACGACCGAGTGGTCACAGTAGATTGTACAAGAACGTCACAAATCACAACAGAGGACTGCCGTTGGAGCTGATCACGTCGCCGGAGAGAGGAGGCTCCAGCGAACTGTGAGTATGCCTCAGCCTGCGTCGGCTCCACCAGACGACACTCCAACAGCGTCGAGTCTCGCCGTCAGTCATCTGCACGCCGATGTACACAAAATAGGAGGACACAACAGTGCACAATGAGGATGTGCAAAAACCAAGAGGCACAAACCACCAAGTGCTCGGGTGTCGGCCACTGGAAAAACTCTTTAAACCATGCATAGAGGAATGCACCCTACTTGTAACAGAAAAACTAAAAAACTAATGAAACTGTTGGAGCAACTTCGGAGCAAACCGAGAAGGTTTCATTTTACACGATTGTTTGGGACCCAAAAACTCAAAGCCAAGACACTGGCATAAATTGGGGGCACCTCAATAGTCAGACCAATGTACAATTCGTTGTGCGGTGGGCTAGAAATGCAATGCCAGAATTGCCTACTTACAAAGTTTAGGGACTCATCTATGTCCAGGACAAAAACAAGTCTGGTCTCACACAAAATGAGAGTAGTCCTGGCAGCGTAACTTGGGCTTTCACGGCTCACCACAAACAAACTTGCCCCTTTGACTTGGGGCATCATGAAGGATCCCCCTGCCCCCCTTCCCATCCTTGATTACCTATGTCACCCTTGTTAAGCATGGTACTCAAGAGAAACTTGTCACATGTTCACAAAAAGAAGGTGAGCGGAGCAAGACAGCTTGACAGAATGAACCACTTGAGTAATTTGGTACTTTGTGGTACATGCACTTGAAAGACAAGTTGTCGTCATAGTCGGACGAAAAGGTGAGCTGAGCCCCAAAGCTTCATCCCAAGCAATGTCACCGAGAGGACTTGCCAACGTACCACACCAACACACCTGCGAAAGCCCATCCAACAAGCGTGGTATGTCAGGACACGAGGTGAGATCGTGTAGAGACAGGGCGTGCTCTCACTAGCATCGAGGGATTGGAATCGGATCATGTTCGTCTGAATCTTACAGCATTCCAGGAAACACTCTGCAAGGCACAGCCTACAGGTGCCCCACATTGAATCCAAATGGTTTCGTGTGTCCCAGCAAGCAGGAGAGTGTAGTGAGAAGGAAAACAAAAAGGGCACTGGACGAGCAGCAGAGGGACGAGCGGGCAGGTGAGTAGGCCGCAGGGATGTAGAACGCAGCGCATCAAGAACAACACCTCTTTGAGAGCCGCAGCCGCAGACAGAAAGAGCCTGAAACATCGAGGGTGCGGGTTGTGCCTAGAACGAGTCTCGTTCAAGAAGCGGTACAAGGTCAAAGGAAATGATAAGCACTGCGCCAGTGGTGCAGAAACGGGTGGAGGCACGCAGAAGGCAGAAGGCG